>BDMV01000002.1:55845948-55898042 GCA_008326285.1 Oryza officinalis | reverse complement strand
GGTGGGCCCGCCACAATGTTTGTGTGGTGCGAAAACGAAACTGCTCGAAAGTGTTTTTCGGCTTCTAGGAATGTGTTTCGCACCATTGGTAGTGAAAAATAGTTTTTAGATGAGTTGGTGGGCCCGCCAAAAAGTTTGTGTGGTGCGAGAACGACAACGCTCGAAACAACCGAAAATTATTTTGGGCATATGGGAATGTATTTCGACCCATTTGTTGCGAAAATTAGTTTTTACATGAGTCGGTGGGCCCGCCACAATGTTTGTGTGGTGCGAAAAGGAAACCGCTCAAAACCACTCAAAAGTGTTTTTCGGCATCTAGGAATGTGTTTCGCTCCATTGGTAGTGAAAAATAGTTTTTAGATGAGTTGGTGGGCCCGCCAAAAAGTTTGTGTAGTGCGAAAACGACACCGCTCGAGACAACCAAAAATTATTTTGGGCATATGGGAATGTATTTCGACCCATTTGTTGCGAAAATTAGTTTTTACATGAGTCGGTGGGCCTGCCACAATGTTTGTGTCGTGCGAAAACGAAACCGCTCGAAAGTGTTTTTCGGCATCTAGGAATGTGTTTCGCACCATTGGTAGTGAAAAATAGTTTTTAGATGAGTTGGTGGGCCCGCCAAAAAGTTTGTGTGGTGCGAGAACGACAACGCTCGAAACAACCGAAAATTATTTTGGGCATATGGGAATGTATTTCGACCCATTTGTTGCGAAAATTAGTTTTTACATGAGTCGGTGGGCCCGCCACAATGTTTGTGTGGTGCGAAAAGGAAACCGCTCGAAACCACTCAAAAGTGTTTTTCGGCATCTAGGAATGTGTTTCGCACCATTGGTAGTGAAAAATAGTTTTTGGATGAGTTGGTGGGCCCGCCAAAAAGTTTGTGTGGTGCGAAAACGACACCGCTCGAGACAACCAAAAATTATTTTGGGCATATGGGAATGTATTTCGACCCATTTGTTGCGAAAATTAGTTTTTACATGAGTCGGTGGGCCTGCCACAATGTTTGTGTCGTGCGAAAACGAAACCGCTCGAAAGTGTTTTTCGGCATCTAGGAATGTGTTTCGCACCATTGGTAGTGAAAAATAGTTTTTAGATGAGTTGGTGGGCCCGCCAAAAAGTTTGTGTGGTGCGAGAACGACAACGCTCGAAACAACCGAAAATTATTTTGGGCATATGGGAATGTATTTCGACCCATTTGTTGCGAAAATTAGTTTTTACATGAGTCGGTGGGCCCGCCACAATGTTTGTGTGGTGCGAAAAGGAAACCGCTCAAAACCACTCAAAAGTGTTTTTCGGCATCTAGGAATGTGTTTCGCTCCATTGGTAGTGAAAAATAGTTTTTAGATGAGTTGGTGGGCCCGCCAAAAAGTTTGTGTAGTGCGAAAACGACACCGCTCGAGACAACCAAAAATTATTTTGGGCATATGGGAATGTATTTCGACCCATTTGTTGCGAAAATTAGTTTTTACATGAGTCGGTGGGCCCGCCACAATGTTTGTGTGGTGCGAAAACGAAACCGCTCGAAACCACTCACAAGTGTTTTTGGGCGTCTAGGAATGTGTTTCGCACCATTGGTTGCGAAAAATAGTTTTTGCACGACTCGGTGGGCCCGCCAGAATGTTTCAGTGGTGCGAAAACGACACCGCTCGACACAACCAAATATTATTTAGGGCATATGAGAATGTATGTTGATCCATTGCTTGCGAAAATTAGTTTTTACATGAGTCGGTGGCCCCCCCGGAATGTTTGTGTGGTGCGAAAACGAAACTGCTTGAAACCACTCAAATGTGTTTTTGGACTTTTAGGAATGTGTTTGCCACCATTCGTTGTGAAAAATAGTTTTTACACGAGTTGGTGGGCTCGCCAGAAAGTTTGTGTGGCGTGAGAACCACACCGCTCGAAACAACAAAAAATTATTTTGGCGATATGAGAATGTATTTCGACCCTTTGGTTGCGAAAATTAGGTTTTACATGAGTCGGTGGGCACGCCGAAAAGTTTGTGTGGTACGAAAACGAAACCGCTCGAAACCACTCAAAAGTGTTTTTGGGCATCTAGGAATGTGTTTGGCACCATAGGTAGTAAAAAATAGTTTATGCATGAGTTGGTGGGCCCACCAAAAAGTTTGTGTGGTGCGAAAACGACATCGCTCGAAACAATCAAAAATTATTTTGGGCAAATGGGAATGTATTTCGACCCATTGGTTGCGAAAATTAGTTTTCACATGAGTCGGTGGGCCCGCCACAATGTTTGTGTGGTGGGAAAACGGAACCGCTCGAAACCACTCAAAACTGTTCTTGGGCATCTAGGAATGTGTTTCGCACCATTGGTAGTGAAAAATAGTTTTTAGACGACTTGGTGGGCCCGCCAAAAAGTTTGTGTGGTGCGAAAACGACACCGCTCGAGACAACCAAAAATTATTTTGGGCAAATGGGATTGTATTTCAAACGATTGGTTGCGAAAATTAGTTTTTACATGGGTCGGTGGGCCCGCCACAATGTTTGTGTGGTGCGAAAACGAAACCGCTCGAAACCACTCAAAAGTGTTTTTGGGCATCTAGGAATGTGTTTGGCACCATAGGTATTAAAAAATAATTTTTGCACGAGTTGGTGGGCCTGCCAAAAAATTTGTGTGGTGCGAAAACGACACCGCTCGAAGCCACTCAAAAGTGTTTTTGGGCATCTAGGAATGTGTTTCGCACCATTGGTAGTGAGAAATAGTTTTTAGACGAGTTGGTGGGCCCGCCAAAAAGTTTGTGTGGGGCGAAAACGACACTGCTCGAAACAACCAAAAATTATTTTGGGCATATGAGGATGTATTTTGACCCATTGGTTGCGAAAATTAGTTTTTACATGACTCGGTGGGCCCGCTGGAATGTTTGTGTGGTGCGAAAACAAAACCGCTCGAAACCACTCAAAAGTATTTTGGGGCATCTAGGATTGTGTTTCGCACCATTGGTTGCGAAAAATAGTTTTTGCACGACTCGATGGGCTCGCCAGAATGTTTCTGTGGTGCGAAAACGAGACTGCTCGAAACAACCAAAAATTATTTTGGGCATATGAGAATGTATTTTGACCCATTGGTTGCGAAAATTAGTTTTTACATGAGTCGGTGGGCGCGCCGAAATGTTTGTGTGGTGCGAAAACGGGACCGCTCGAAACCACTCAAAAGTGTTTTTGGGCATCTAGGAATGTGTTTCGCACCATTGGTAGTGAAAAATAGTTTTTAGAGGAGTTGGTAGGCCCGCCAAAAAGTTTGTGTGGTGCGAAAACGACACCGCTCGAAACAACCAAAAATTATTTTGGGCATATGGGAATGTATTTCGACCCATTGGTTTTAAAAATTAGTTTTTACATGAGTCGGTGGGCACGCCGAAATGTTTCTGTGGTGCGAAAACGAAACCACTCGAAACCACTCAAAAGTGTTTTTGGGCATCTAGGAATGTGTTTGGCACCATAGGTAGTAAAAAATAGTTTTTGCACGAGTTGGTGGGCCCGCCAAAAAGTTTGTGTGGTGCGAAAACGGAACCGCTCGAAACCACTCAAAAGTGTTTTTGGGCATATAGGAATGTGTTTCGCACCGTTGGTAATGAAAAATAGCTTTTAGACGAGTTGGTGGGCCCGCCAAGAAGTTTGTGTGGTGCGAGAACGACACCGCTCGAAACAACCAAAAATTATTTTGGGCATATGGGAATTATTTCGACCCATTGGTTGCGAAAATTAATTTTTACATGAGTCGGTGGGCCCGCCACAATGTTTGTGTGGGTGCGAAAACGAAACCGCTCAAAACCACTCAAAAGTGTTTTTGGGCATCTAGCAATGTGTTTCGCACTATCGGTTGCGAAAAATTGTTTTTGCACGACTCGGTAGGCCCGCTAGAATGTTTCGGTGGTGCGAAAACGACACCGCTCGACACAACCTAATATTATTTAGGGCATATGAGAAAGTATTTTGACCCATTGGTTGCGAAAATTAGTTTTTACATGAGTCGGTGGGCCCCCCGGAATGTTTGTGTGGTGTGAAAACGAAACCGCTCGAAGCCACTCAAAAGTGTTTTTGGGCATTTAGGAATGTGTTTCGCACCGTTGGTAGTGAAAAATAGTTTTTAGACGAGTTGGTGGGCCCGCCAAGAAGTTTGTGTGGTGCAAAAACGACACCGCTCGGAACAACCAAAAATTATTTTGGGCATTTGGTAATGTATTTCGACCCATTGGTTGCGAAAATTAGTTTTTACATGAGTCGATGGGCCCCCCGGAATGTTTGTGTGGTGTGAAAACGAAACCGCTCGAAGCCACTCAAAAGTGTTTTTGGGCATTTAGGAATGTGTTTCGCACCGTTGGTAGTGAAAAATAGTTTTTAGACGAGTTGGTGGGCCCGCCAAAAAGTTTGCGTGGTGCGAAAACGACATCGCTCGAAACAACCAAATATTATTTAGGGCATATGAGAAAGTATTTTGACCTATTAGTTGCGAAAATTAGTTTTTACAAGAGTCGGTGGTCCCCCCGGAATGTTTGTGTGGTGCGAAAACGAAACCGCTCGAAGACACTCAAAAGTGTTTTTGGGCATCTAGGAATGTGTTTCGCACCGTTGGTTGCGAAAAATAGTTTTTGCACTACTCGGTAGGCCCGCCAGAATGTTTCGATGGTGCGAAAACGACACCGCTCGACGCAACCAAATATTATTTAGGGCATATGAGAAAGTACTTTGACCCATTGGATGCGAAAATTAGTTTTTACGGGAGTCGGTGGGCCTGCCAAAAAGTTTGTGTGGTGCGAAAACGACACCGCTCGAAACAACCAAATATTATTTAGGGCATATGAGAAAGTATTTCGACCCATTGCTTGCGAAAATTAGTTTTTACATGAGTCGGTGGGCCCCCCGGAATGTTTGTGTGGTGCAAAAACCAAACCGCTCGAAACCACTCAAAAGTGTTTGTGGGCATCTAGGAATGTGTTTCGCACCATTGGTAGTGAAAAATAGTTTTTTTAGATGAGTTGGGCCCACCAAGAAGTTTGTGTGGTGCGAAAACGACACCGCTCGAAACCACTCAAAAGTGTCTTCGGGCAACTAGGAATGTGTTTCGCACCATTGGTAGCGAAAAATAGTTTTTTTCGATGAGTTGGTGGGCCCGCCAAGAAGTTTGTGAGGTGCGAAAACGACACCGCTCGAAACAACCAAAAATTATTTTGGGCATATGGAATTGTATTTCGAACAATTGGTTGCGAAAATTAGTTTTTACAAGAGTCGGTGGGCCCGCCACAATGTTTGTGTGGTGCGAAAACGAAACCGCTCGAAACCACTCAAAAGTGTTTTTGGGCATCTAGGAATGTGTTTCGCACCCTTGGTTGCGAAAAATAGTTTTTGCACGACTCGGTGGGCCCGCCAGAATGTTTCGGTGGTTCGAAAACGACACCGCTCGACACAACCAAATATTATTTAGGGCATATGAGAATGTACTTTGACCCATTGGTTGCGAAAATTAGTTTTTACATGAGTCAGTGGGCCCCCGGAATGTTGGTGTGGTGCAAAAACGAAACCGCTCGAAACCAGTCAATAGTGTTTTTGGGCATTTAGGAATGTGTTTGCCACCATTCATTGTGAAAAATAGTTCTTACACGAGTTGGTGGGCACGCCAGAAAGTTTGTGTGGTGTAAGGACGACACCGCTGGAAACAACCAAATATTATTTAGGGCATATGAGAATGTATTTTGACCCATTGGTTATGAAAATTACTTTTTACATGAGTCGGTGGGCCCGCCACAATGTTTGTGTGGTGCGAAAATGAAACCGCTCGAAACCACTCAAAAGTGTTTTTGGGCATCTAGGAATGTGTTTCGCAGCATTGGTATGGTAAATAGTTTTTTTAGACGACTTGGTGGCCCGCCAAGAAGTTTGTGAGGTGCGAAAACAACACCGCTCGAAACAACCAAAAATTATTTTGCGCATATGGGAATGTATTTCGACCCATTGGTTGCGAAAATTAGTTTTTACATGAGTCGGTGGGCCCGCCACAATGTTTGTGTGGTGCGAAAACGAAACCACTCAAAAGTGTTTTCGGGCATCTAGGAATGTGTTTCGCACCAGTGGTTGCGAAAAATTGTTTTTGCACGACTCGGTGGGCCCGCCAGAATGTTTCGGTGGTGCGAAAATGACACCGCTTGACACAACCAAATATTATTTAGGGCATATGACAATGTATTTTGACCCATTGGTTGCGAAAATTAGTTTTTACATGACTCGGTGGGCCCCCCGGAATGTTTGTGTGGTGTGAAAACGAAACCGCTCGAAGCCACTCAAAAGTGTTTTTGGGCATCTTGGAATGAGTTTCGCACCATTGGTAGTGAAAAAAAGTTTTTTGACGACTTAGTGGGCCCGCCAAAAAGTTTGTCTGGTGCGAAAACGACACAGCTCAAAACAACCAAAAATTATTTTGGGCAAATGGGAATGTATTTCGACCCATTGGTTGCGAAAATTAGTTGTTACATGAGTCGGTGGACCCGCCACAATGTTTGTGTGGTGCAAAAACGAAACCGCTCGAAACCTCTCAAAAGTGTTTTTGGGCATCTAGGAATGTGTTTGGCACCATAGGTAGTGAAAAATAGTTTTAACACGAGTTGGTGGGCCCGCCAAGAAGTTTGTGTGGTGCGAAAACGACACCGCTGGAAACAACAAAAAATTATTTTGGGAATATGGGAATGTATTTCGACCCACTGGTTGCGGAAATTAGTTTACATGAGTCGGTGGGCCAGCCACAATGTTTGTGTGGTGCGAAAACGAAACCGCTCGAAACCACTCAAAAGTGTTTTTGGGCGTCTAGGAATGTGTTTCGCACCATTGGTAGTGAAAAATAGTTTTTAGACGAGTTGGTGGGCCCGCCAAAAAGTTTGTGTGGTGCGAAAACGACACCACTGGAAACAACAAAAAATTATTTTGGGCATATGGTAATGTATTTCGACCCATTGGTTGCGAAAATTAGTTTTCACATGAGTCGGTGGGCCAGCCACAATGTTTGTGTGGTGCGAAAACGAAACCGCTCGAAGCCACTCAAAAGTGTTTTTGGGCATCTAGGATTGTGTTTCGACCCATTGGATGCGACAAATAGTTTTTGCACGACTCGGTAGGCCCCCCAAAATGCTTCGGTCGTGCGAAATCGACACCGCTTGGCAGAACCAAATATTATTTAGGTCATATGACAACGTATTTTGACCCATTGGTTGCGAAAATTAATTTTTACATGAGTCAGTGGGCCCCCCGGAATGTTTGAGTGGTGCGAAAACGAAACCGCTCGAAGCCACTCAAAAGTGTTTTTGGGCATCTTGGAATGTGTTTCGCACCGTTGGTAGTGAAAAATAGTTTTTTTAGACGAGTTGGTGGGCCCGCCAAGAAGTTTGTGTGGTGCGAAAACGACACCGCTCGAAACAACCAAAAATTATTTTGCGCATATGGGAATGTATTTCGACCCATTGGTTGCGAAAATTAGTTTTTACATGAGTCGGTGGGCCCGCCACAATGTTTGTGTGGTGCGAAAACGAAACCGCTCGAAGCCACTCAAAACTGTTTTTTGGGCATCTAGGAATGTGTTTCGCACCGTTGGTAGTGAAAAATAGTTTTTTTAGACGAGTTGGTGGGCCCGCCAAGAAGTTTGTGTGGTGCGAAAATGACATAGCTCGAAACAACCAAAAATTATTTTGCACATATGGGAATGTATTTCGACCCATTGGTTGCGAAAATTTGTTTTTACATGAGTCGATGGGCCCGCCACAATGTTTGTGTGGTGCGAAAACAAAACCGCTCGAAGCTACTCAAAAGTGTTTTTGGGCATCTTGGAATGTGTTTCGCACCGTTGGTAGGAAAAAATAGTTTTTAGACGAGTCGGTGGGCCCGCCACAATGTTTGTGTGGTGCGAAAACGACACCGCTCGACATAACCTAATATTATTTAGGGCATATGACAAAGTATGTTGACCCATTGGTTGCGAAAATTAGTTTTTACATGAGTCGGTGGCCCCCCCCGGAATGTTTGTGTGGTGCGAAAACGAAACCGCTCGAAGCCACTCAAAAGTGTTTTTGGGCATCTAGGAATGTGTTTCGCACCGTTGGTAGCGAAAAATAGTTTTTACACGAGATGGTAGGCCCGCCAAGAAGTTTGTGTGGTGCGAAAACAACAACGCTCGAAACAACCAAAAATTATTTTGGGCATATGGTAATGTATTTCGACCCATTGGTTGCGAAAATTAGTTTTTACATGAGTCGGTGGGCCCGCCACAATGTTTGTGTGGTGCGAAAACGAAACCGCTCGAAGCCACTCAAAAGTGTTTTTGGGCATCTTGGAATGTGTTTCGCACCGTTGGTAGGGAAAAATAGTTTTTTTAGACGAGTTGGTGGGCCCGATAAGAAGTTTGTGTGGTGCGAAAACGACACCGCTCGAAACAACCAAAAATTATTTTGCGCATATGGGAATTATTTCGACCCATTGGTTGCGAAAATTAGATTTTGCATGAGTCGGTGGGCCCGCCACAATGTTTGTGAGGTGCTAAAACGAAACCGCTCGAAGCCACTCAAAAGTGTTTTTGGGCATCTAGGAATGTGTTTCGACCCATTGGTTGCGAAAAATAGTTTTTGCACGACTCGGTGGGCCCGCCAGAATGTTTCGGTGGTGCCAAAACGACACCGCTCGACACATCCAAATATTATTTAGGGCATATGACAACGTATTTTGACCCATTGGTTGCGAAAATTAGTTTTTACATGAGTCGGTGGGCCCCCCAGAATGTTTGAGTGGTGTGAAAACGAAACCGCTCGAAGCCACTCAAAAGTGTTTTTGGGCATCTAGGAATGTGTTTCGCAACATTGGTAGTCAAAAATAGTTTTTAGACGAGTTGGTAGGCCCTCCAAAAAGTTTGTGTGGTGCGAAAACGACACCGCTCGAAACAACCAAAAATTATTTTGCGCATGTGGGAATTATTTCGACCCATTGGTTGCGAAAATTAGTTTTTGCATGAGTCGGTGGGCCCGCCACAATGTTTGTGTGGTGCGAAAACGAAACCGCTCGAAGCCACTCTAAAGTGTTTTTGGGCATCTAGGAATGTGTTTCGACCCATTGGTTGCGAAAAATAGTTTTTGCACGACTCGGTGGGCCCGCCAGAATGTTTCGGTGGTGCGAAAACGACACCGCTCGACACAACCAAATATTATTTAGGGCATATGACTACGTATTTTGACCCATTGGTTGCGAAAATTAGTTTTTATACATGAGTCGGTGGGCCCGCCACAATGTTTGTGTGGTGCGAAAACGAAACCGCTCGAAACCACTCAAAAGTGTTTTTGGGCATCTAGGAATGTGTTTCGCATCATTGGTAATGAAAAATAGCTTTTAGACGAGTTGGTGGGCCCGCCAAGAAGTTTGTGTGGTGCGAAAACGACACCGTTCGAAACAACCAAAAAATATTTTGGGCATATGGTAATGTATTTCGACCCATTGGTTGCGAAAATTAGTTTTTACATGAGTCGGTGGGCCCGCCACAATGTTTGTGTGGTGCGAAAACGAAACCGCTTGAAACCACTCAAAAGTGTTTTTGGGCATCTAGGAATGTGTTTCGCACCATTGGTAATGAGAAATAGCTTTTAGACGAGTAGGTGGGCCCGCCAAGAAGTTTGTGTGGTGCGAAAACGACACCGTTCGAAACAACCAAAAATTATTTTTGGCATATGGTAGTGTATTTCGACCCGTTGGTTGCGAAAATTAGTTTTTACATGAGTCAGTGGGCCTGCCACAATGTTTGTGTGGTGCGAAAACGAAACCGCTCGAAACCACTCAAAAGTGTTTTTGGGCATCTTGGAATGTGTTTCGCATCATTGGCAATGAAAAATAGCTTTTAGACGAGTTGGTGGGCCCGCCAAGAAGTTTGTGTGGTGCGAAAACGACACCGTTCGAAACAACCAAAAAATATTTTTGGCATATGGTAATGTATTTCGACCCATTGGTTGCGAAAATTAGTTATTACATGAGTCGGTGGGCCCGCCACAATGTTTGTGTGGTGCGAAAACAAAACCGCTCGAAACCACTCAAAAGTTTTTTTGGGCATCTAGGAATGTGTTGCGCACCATTTGTAGTTGAAAATAGTTTTTGCATGACTCGGTAGGCCCGCCAAAATGTTTCAGTGGTGCGAAAACGACACCGCTCGACACAACCAAATTTTATTTAGGGCATATGGGAATGTATTTTGACCCATTGGTTGCGAAAATTAGTTTTTATACTTGAGTCGGTGGGCCCGCCACAATGTTTGTTTGGTGCGAAAACGAAACCGCTCGAAACCACTCAAAAGTGTTTTTGGGCATCTAGGATTGTGTTTCGCACCATTGGTAGTGAAAAATAGTTTTTAGACGAGTTGGTAGGCCCTCCAAAAAGTTTGTGTGGTGCGAAAACGACACCGCTCGAAACTACCAAAAATTATTTTGCGCATGTGGGAATTATTTCGACCCATTGGTTGCGAAAATTAGTTTTTGCACGAGTCGGTGGGCCGTCACAATGTTTGTGTGGTGCGAAAACGAGACCGCTCGAAGCCACTCAAAAGTGTTTTTGGGCATCTAGGAATGTGTTTCGACCCATTGGTTGCGAAAAATAGTTTTTGCACGACTCGGTGGGGCTGCCAGAATGTTTCGGTGGTGCGAAAACGACACCGCTCGACACAACCAAATATTATTTAGGGCATATGACAACGTATTTTGACCCATTGGTTGCGAAAATTAGTTTTTATACATGTGTCGGTGGGCCCGCCACATTGTTTGTGTGGTGCGAAAACGAAACCGCTCGAAGCCACTCAAAAGTGTTTTTGGGCATCTAGGAATGTGTTTCGCACCATTGGTAGTGAAAAATAGTTTTTTGACGAGTTAGTGGGCCCGCCAAAAAGTTTGTCTGGTGGGAAAACGACACAGCTCAAAACAACCAAAAATTATTTTGGGCAAATGGGAATTATTTCGACCCATTGGTTGCGAAAATTAGTTTGTACATGAGTCGGTGGGCCCGCCACAATGTTTGTGTGGTGCGAAAACGAAACCGCTCGAAGCCACTCAAAAGTGTTTTTGGGCATCTAGGAATGTGTTTCGACCCATTGGTTGCGAAAAATAGTTGTTGCACGACTCGGTAAGACCGCCAGAATGTTTCGGTGATGCCAAAATGACACCGCTCAACACATCCAAATATTATTTAGGGCATATGACAACGTATTCTGACCCATTGGTTGCGAAAATTAGTTTTTATACATGAGTCGGTGGGCCCGCCACAATGTTTGTGTGGTGCGAAAACGAAATGGCTCGAAACCGCTCAAAAGTGATCTTGGGCATCTAGGAATATGTTTCGCACAATTGGTTGCGAAAAATAGTTTTTACACGAGTCGATGGGCCCGCCGAAAAGTTTGTGTGGTGCGAGAACGAAACTAATCAAAAGTGTTTGTGGGCATCTAGGACTGTGTTTCGCACCATTGGTTGCAAAAAATAGTTTTCACACGAGCTGGTCGGCCCACCGGAAAGTTTGTGTGGTGCGAGAACGAAACCAATCAAAAGTGTTTGTGGGCATCTAGGACTGTGTTTCGCACCATTGGTTGCAAAAAATAGTTTTTACACGAGCTGGTCGGCCCACCGGAAAGTTTGTGTGGTGCGAGAACAAAACCAATCAAAAGTCTTTGTGGGCATCTAGGACTGTGTTTCGCACCATTGGTTGCAAAAAATAGTTTTTACACGAGCTGGTCGGCCCCCCGGATAGTTTGTGTGGTGCGAGAACGAAACCGCTCAAAACCTCTTAATAATGATCTAGGGCATCTAGGAATGTGTTTCACACAATTGGTTGCGAGAAATAGCTTTTACACGAGTCTGTGGGCCCGCCGAAAAGTTTGTGTGGTGCGAGAACGAAACCGCTCGAAACCTCTTAAAAGTGATCTTGGGCATCTAGGAATATGTTTCGCACAATTGGTTGCGAAAAATAGTTTTTGCACGAGTCGGCGGGCCCGCCGGAAAGATTGGGTGGTGCGAGAACGAAACCGCTCGAAACCTCTTAAAAGTGATCTTGGGCATCTAGGAATATGTTTCGCACAATTGGTTGCGAAAAATAGTTTGGGTGGTGCGAGAACGAAACCGCTCGAAACCTCTTAAAAGTGATCTTGGGCATCTAGGAATATGTTTCGCACAATTGGTTGCGAAAAATAGTTTTTGCACGAGTCGGTGGGCCCGCCGAAAAGATTGGGTGGTGCAAGAACGAAACCGCTCGAAACCTCTTAAAAGTGATCTTGGGCATCTAGGAATATGTTTTGCACAATTGGTTGCGAAAAATAGTTTTTGCACGAGTCGGTGGGCCCGCCCGAAAGTTTGTGTGGTGCGAGAACGAATCCGCTCGAAACCTCTTAAATATGATCTTGGGCAGCTAGGAATGTGTTTCACACAATTGGTTGCGGGAAATAGCCTTTACACGAGTCAGTGGGCCCACCGAAAAGTTTGTGTGGTGCGAGAACAAAACCGCTCGAAACCTCTTAAAAGTGATATTGGGCATCTAGGAATGTGTTTCACACAATTGGTTGCGAAAAATAGTTTTTACACAAGTCGGTGGGCCCGCCGAAAAGTTTGTGTGGTGCGAGAACAAAACCAATCAAAAGTGTTTGTGGGCATCTAGGACTGTGTTTCGCACCATTGGTTGCAAAAAATAGTTTTTACACGTGCTGGTCGGCCCGCCGGAAAGTTTGTGTGGTGCGAGAACGAAACCACTCAAAACCTCTTAATAATGATCTTGGGCATCTAGGAATGTGTTTCACAGAATTGGTTGCGAGAAATAGCTTTTACACGAGTCAGTGGGCCCGCCGAACTGTTTGTGTGGTGCGGGAACGAAACCGCTCGAAACCTCTTAAAAGTGATCTTGGGCATCTAGGAATATGTTTCGCACAATTGGTTGCGAAAAATAGTTTTTGCACGAGTCGGTGGGCCCGCCGGAAAGATTGGGTGGTGCGAGAATGAAACCGCTCAAAACCACTCAAAAGTGTTTTTTGTCATCTAGGAATGTGTTTCGCACCATTGGTTGCGAAAAATAGTTTTTACACAAGCTGGTCGGCCCGCCGAAAAGTTTGTGTGGTGCAAGAACGAAATCACTCGAAATCTCTTAAAACTGATGTTGGGCATCTAGGAATATGTTTCGCACAATTGGTTGCGAAAAATAGTTTTTACACGAGTCGGTGGGCCCACCAAAAAGTTTGTGTGGTGCGAGAACGAAACCAATCAAATGTGTTTGTGGGCATCTAGGACTGTGTTTCGCACCATTGGTTGCCAAAAATAGTTTTTACACGAGCTGGTCGGCCCGCCGGAAAGTTTGTGTGGTGCGAGAACAAAACCGCTCGAAACCTCTTAAATATGATCTTGGGCAGCTAGGAATGTGTTTCACACAATTGGTTGCGAGAAATAGCTTTTACACGAGTCAGTGGGCCCGCCGAAAAGTTTGTGTGGTGCGACAACGAAACCGCTCGAAACCTCTTAAAAGTGATCTTGGGCATCTAGGAATATGTTTCGCACAATTGGTTGCGAAAAATAGGTTTTGCACGAGTCGGTGGGCTCGCCGGAAAGATTGGGTGGTGCGAGAATGAAACCGCTCAAAACCACTCAAAAGTGTTTTTTGTCATCCAGCAATGTGTTTCGCACCATTGGTTGCGAAAAATAGTTTTTACACGAGTCCGTGGGCCCGCCGAAAAGTTTGTGTGGTGCGAGAACGAAACCGCTCGAAACCTCTTAAAAGTGATCTTGGGCATCTAGGAATATGTTTCGCACAATTGGTTGCGAAAAATAGTTTTTGCACGAGTCGGTGGGCCCGCCGGAAAGATTGGGTGGTGCGAGAATGAAACCGCTCAAAACCACTCAAAAGTGTTTTTTGTCATCCAGCAATGTGTTTCGCACCATTGGTTGCGAAAAATAGTTTTTACACGAGCTGGTCGGCCCGCCGGAAAGTTTGTGTCGTGCAAGAACGAAACCGCTCGAAACCTCTTAATAATGATCTTGGGCATCTAGGAATGTGTTTCACACAATTGGTTGCGAGAAATAGTTTTTACACGAGTCGGTGGACCCGCTGAAAAGTTTGTGTGGTGCAAGAACGAAATCACTGGAAATCTCTTAAAACTGATGTTGGGCATCTAGGAATATGTTTCGCACAATTGGTTGCGAAAAATAGTTTTTACACGAGTCGGTGGGCCCGCCGAAAAGTTTGTGTGGTGCGAGACCGAAACCAATCAAAAGTGTTTGTGGGCATCTAGGACTGTGTTTCGCACCATTGGTTGCAAAAAATAGTTTTTACACGAGCTGGTCGGCCCACCGGAAAGTTTGTGTGGTGCGAGAACGAAACCGCTCAAAACCTCTTAATAATGATCTTGGGCATCTAGGAATGTGTTTCACACAATTGGTTGCGAGAAATAGCTTTTACACGAGTCAGTGGGCGCGCCGAAGAGTTTGTGTGGTGCGAGAACGAAACCGCTCGAAACCTCTTAAAAGTGATCTTGGGCATCTAGGAATATGTTTCGCACAATTGGTTGCGAAAAATAGTTTTTGCACGAGTTGGTGGGCCCGCCGGAAAGATTGGATGGTGCGAGAATGAAACCGCTCAAAACCACTCAAAAGTGTTTTTTGTCATCCAGCAATGTGTTTCGCACCATTGGTTGCGAAAAATAGTTTTTACACGAGCTGGTCGGCCCGCCGGAAAGTTTGTGTCGTGCAAGAACGAAACCGCTCGAAACCTCTTAATAATGATCTTGGGCATCTAGGAATGTGTTTCACACAATTGGTTGCGAGAAATAGCTTCTACACGAGTCAGTGGGCCCGCCGAAAAGTTTGTGTGGTGCGAGAACGAAACCGCTCGAAACCTCTTAAAAGTGATATTGGACATCCAGGAATGTGTTTTGCACAATTTGTTGCGAAAAATAGTTTTTACACGAGTCGGTGGGCCCGGCTAAAAGATTGTGTGGTGCGAGAACGAAACCGCTTAAAACCACTCAAAAGCGTTTTGGGGCACCTAAGAATGTGTTTCGCACCATTGGTTGCGAAAAATAATTTTTACACGAGTCGGTGGGCTTGCTGAAAAGTTTGTGTGGTGCGAGAACGAAACCACTCAAAAGAGTTTTTGGGCATCTAGGAATGTGTTTCGCAGCATTGGTTGTGAAAAATAGTTTTTACACGAGCCGGTCGGCCGGCCGGAAAGTTTGTGTGGTGCGAGAACGAAACCACTCGAAACCTCTTAAAAATGATCTTGGGCATCTAGGAATGTGTTTCACACAATTGGTTGCGAGAAATAGCTTTTACACGAGTCGGTGGGCCCGTCGAAAAGTTTGTGTGGTGCGAGAAAAAACCGCTCGAAAGTGTTTTTCGGCATCTAGGAATGTGTTTCGCAGCATTGGTTGCGGAAAATTGTTTTTACACGACACAGTCGGCCCGCCGGAAAGTTTGTGTGGTGTGAAAACGAAACCGCTCGAAACTTGTTAAAAGTGATGTTGGACACTTAGGGATGTGTTTCACATTATTAGTTGCAAGAAATAGTTTTTACACGAGTCGGTGGGCCCGCCGAAAAATTTGTGTGGTGCGAGAACGAAACCACTCAAAAGTCTTTTTGGGCATCTAGGAATGTGTTTCGCACCATTGATTGCGAAAAATAGTTTTTACACATGTCAGTGGGCCCGTCGAAAAGTTTGTGGGGTGCGAGAACGAAACCGCTCAAAACCACTCAAAGTATTTTTGGTCATCTAGGAATGTGTTTCGCACCATTGGTTGCAAAAAATAGTTTTTACACGAGTCGGTGGGCCCACCGAAAAGTTTGTGTGGTGCAAGAACGAAATCGCTCGAAATCTCTGAAAACTGATGTTGGGCATCTAGGAATATGTTTCGCACAATTGGTTGCGAAAAATAGTATTTACACGAGTCGGTGGGCCCACCGAAAAGTTTGTGTGGTGCGAGACCGAAACCAATCAAAAGTGTTTGTGGGCATCTAGGACTGTGTTTCGCACCATTGGTTGCAAAAAATAGTTTTTACACAAGCTGGTCGGCCCGCCGGAAAGTTTGTGTGGTCCGAGAACGAAACCGCTCGAAACCTCTTAATTATAATCTTGGCCATCTTGGAATGTGTTTCACACAATTGGTTGCGAGAAATAGCTTTTACACGAGTCAGTGGGCCCGCCGAAAAGTTCGGGTAGTGCGAGAATGAAACCGCTCGAAACCTCTTAAAAGTGATATTGGACATCTAGGAATATGTTTCGCACAATTGGTTGCGAAAAATAGTTTTTACACGAGTCGGTGGGCCCGCCGAAAAGATTGTGTGGTGCGAGAATGAAACCGCTTAAAACAACTCAAAAGTGTTTTGGGGCATATAAGAATGTGTTTCGCACCATTGGTTGTGAAAAATAATTTTTACACGAGTCGGTGGGCCTGCCGAAAAGTTTGTGTGGTGCGAGAACGAAACCACTCAAAAGTGTTTTTGGGCATCTAGGAATGTGTTTCGCAGCATTGGTTGTGAAAAATAGTTTTTACACGAGCCGGTCGGCCGGCCAGAAAGTTTGTGTGGTGCGAGAACGAAACCACTCGAAACCTCTTAAAAATGATCTTGGGCATCTAGGAACGTGTTTCACACAATTGGTTGCGAGAAATAGCTTTCACACGAGTCAGTGGGCCCACCGAAAAGTTTGTGTGGTGCGAGAACGAAACCACTCAAAAGTGTTTTTGGGCATCTAGGAATGTGTTTCGCAGCATTGGTTGCGAAAAATAGTTTTTACACGAGCCGGTCGACCCGCCGGAAAGTTTGTGTGGTGGGGGAACGAAACCGCTCGAAACCTCTTAAAAATGATCTTGGGTATCTAGGAATATGTTTCGTACAATCGGTTGCGAAAAATAGTTTTTACACGAGTCGGTGGGCCCGCCGGATCGATTGTGTAGTGCGAGAACGAAACCGCTCAAAACCACTCAAAATTGTTTTTGGTCATCTTGGAATGTGTTTCGCACCATTGGTTGCGAAAAATTGTTTTTACACGAGTCGGTGGGCCCGCCGAAAAGTTTGTTGTGCAAGAACGAAATCGCTTGAAATCGCTGAAAACTGATGTTGGGCATCTAGGAATATGTTTCGCACCATTGGTTGCGAAAAATAATTTTTACATGAGTCGGTGGGCCTGCCGAAAAGTTTGTTTGGTGCGAGAACGAAACCACTCAAAAGTGTTTTTGGGCATCTAGGAATGTGTTTCGCAGCATTGGTTGCGAAAAATAGTTTTTACACGAGCCGGTCGACCCGCCGGAAAGTTTGTGTGGTGGGAGAACGAAACCGCTCGAAACCTCTTAAAAATGATCTTGGGCATCTAGGAATATGTTTCTGTTGGCGCAGAATTTGGACCCGTCCAGCAACCAAACGGGTTCCGTGTTACCACGGCGGCCTGGGAGATCTGCTTAACTCCAGTGCAAGTCCAAATTGGCTTGCCTAGTCGTGCGCAGAGCGTGCCAGTTGATTTGATCTGCAATCAACAAGAAACAAGTAAACCATATCAGAAAACAATGGTCGATCGGCCGATAGGCCAATGTCACATTGTTATAGCCTAGCCGATAGGGCAAAGCTGTATCGGCTTACTTGATATAATAAGCAAATTGAAGAGATCTAATCTCATCGGCCCATGCTAAAAGCTGTGACAGATTAATGAAATTAGCCGATGTGGGTTTCATGAGAATAACTACACTAGCTATTACTCTAGTGTAAACTTATACAAGTCAATCGGCTAACATAAATACACCAACCACAGAGAAGTCTTTAAAAAACACTCTGTGACCGATATGTTTATATTCGTCGATCCACATATATAAGTGGCAAACACATGCAAAAACATAAATAATCACATGCATTAGATAAGACCGGCTGAAATCCCGGCGCTATCCTTAATTACAATCGAAAACAGGCTTCGTGTTAGATCTCGAAACAGGACTAAGGTCGATAGCAACTCAAAGTGTGAATCGAGACTTAACACAAACAAAATCAAGCCGTCGATTGCTTTTGGGGATGGTAAATGCCTTAGATAATCTAAACGAGCAAACTGATTCGACCGACGTCAACAATAAACCCTAAAGCGAGTTAACTACCGGCGAGACAGAATCAGAAAACCGCATCGAGATTAGCTAACACACGATAACGACGATCACATCATCAGGGCTTAACGTGCCTAAAGCGACACGCTAGCCCCGACGATGCAAATCATCGGGTACGAGTTCTTACCTTGCTCTAGGGAAGCAAGAACTCGTCAGGAATTAACCTCTTGCGAGAGTTGGCGATGCGCCAAAAGTAGATTAGTTCGATTGTATGATTGATTGAGAGAGAGCTTCTATGTACAAACTATCGGGATATTTATACCCGAGGTTACAACAGAACCCTTGTAGGGTACGATCTTATCTACAACTAACAAACAAGTCCTTGCGGCATACTTAAGCCACAGATTAGATCTAAACTACTTAATTCACAAGATACAATTGCCTAAAACCGAGCTTTACCTCTATTTGGCAACTTCCTTGAAGCTTATTCCGAGCCCAGACCAAGCCCACATTGACGCTGTCAACTCACAACCCGTATCGGCCCACGACCAAGCGGAATCCATATCGGCCGATACGCTCTCTATGGCAACACCTCCCCAGTCCGATATGGTTACCGGGTCCGATACGAAGCCTGGTCCGACTCCAACTCAATCCTTCCTCTCTGCTTCGGTTTCCTCTTTTCTTTCCAAGTCGATTACCAAAATCCGTCGTTAACAGTTTCGTACAATTGGTTGCGAAAAATAGTTTCTACACTTAGTCGGTGGGCCCGCTGGAACGATTGTGTGGTGCGAGAACGAAACCGCTCAAAACCACTCAAAATTATTTTTGGCCATCTAGGAAAGTGTTTCGCACCATTGGTTGCAAAAAATAGTTTTTACACGAGTCCGTGGGCCCGCCGAAAAGTTTGTGTGGTGCGAGAACGAACCACTCTAAAGTGTTTTTGGGCATCTAGGAATGTGTTTCGCACCATTGGTTGCGAAAGATAGTTTTTACACGAGCCAGTCGGCCCGCCGGAAAGTTTGTGTGGTGGGAGAACAAAACCGCTCAAAACCACTCAAAATTGTTTTCGGTCATCTAGGAATGTGTTTCGCACCATTGGTTGCGAAAAATAGTTTTTACACGAGTCGGTGGGCCCACCGAAAAGTTTGTGTGGTGCGAAAACGAAACCAATCAAAAGTGTTTGTGGGCATCTAGGACTGTGTTTCGCACCATTGGTTGCAAAAAATAGTTTTTACACGAGCTGGTCGGCCCGCCGGAAAGTTTGTGTGGTGCGAGAACGAAACCGCTCGAAACCTCTTAATTATGATCTTGGGCATCTAGGAATGTGTTTCACACAATTGGTTGCGAGAAATAGCTTTTACACGAGTCAGTGGGCCCGCCGAAAAGTTTGTGTGGTGCGAGAACGAAACCGCTCGAAACCTCTTAAAAGTGATATTGGACATCTAGGAATATGTTTCGCACAATTGGTTCCGAAAAATAGTTTTTACACGAGTCGGTGGGCCCGCCGAAAAGATTGTGTGGTGCGAGAACGAAACCGCTTAAAACCACTCAAAAGTGTTTTTCGGCATCTAGGAATGTGTTTCGCGGCATTGGTTCTGAAAAATAATTTTTACACGAGCCGGTCGGCCGGCCGGAAAGTTTGTGTGGTGCGAGAACGAAACCACTCGAAACCTCCTAAAAATGGTCTTGGGCATCTAGGAATGTGTTTCACACAATTGGTTGCGACAAATAGCTTTTACATGAGTGAGTGGGCCCGTCGAAAAGTTTGTGTGGTGCGAGAGCGAAACCGCTCAAAACCACTCAAAAGTGTTTTTTTGTCACCTAGGAATGTGTTTCGCACCATTGGTTGCGAAAAATAGTTTTTACACGAGTCCGTGGGCCCGTCGAAAAATTTGTGTGGTGCAAGAAAAAACCGCTCGGAAGTGTTTTTCGGCATCTAGGAATGTGTTTCGCAGCATTGGTTGCGGAAAATTGTTTTGACATGACACGGTCGGCCCGCCGGAAAGATTGTGTGGTGCGAGAACGAAACCGCTCAAAACCACTCAAAAGTGTTTTTTGTCATCTAGGAATGTGTTTCGCACCATTGGTTGCGAAAAATAGTTTTTACACGAGGCCGTGGGCCCGCCGAAAAGTTTGTGTGGTGCGAGAACGAACCACTCTAAAGTGTTTTTGGGCATCTAGGAATGTGTTTCGCACCATTGGTTGCGAAAAATAGTTTTTACACGAGCCGGTCGGCCCGCCGGAAAGTTTGTGTGGTGGGAGAACGAAACCGCTCAAAACCACTCAAAATTGTTTTTGGTCATCGAGGAATGTGTTTCGCACCATTGGTTGCGAAAAATAGTTTTTACACGAGTCCATGGACCTGCCGAAAAGTTTGTGTGGTGTGAAAACGAAACCAATCAAAAGTGTTTGTGGGCATCTAGGACTGTGTTTCGCACCAATGGTTGCAAAAAATAGTTTTTACACGAGCTGGTCGGCCCGCCGGAAAGTTTGTGTGGTGCGAGAACGAAACCGCTCGAAACCACTTAATTATGATCTTGGGTATCTAGGAATGTGTTTCACACAATTGGTTGCGAGAAATAGCTTTTACACGAGTCAGTGGGCCCGCCAAAAAGTTTGTGTGGTGCTAGAACGAAACCGCTCGAAACCTCTTAAAAGTGATAATGGACATCTAGGAATATGTTTCGCACAATTGGTTCCAAAAAATAGTTTTTACACGAGTCGGTGGGCCCGCCGAAAAGATTGTGCGGTGCGAGAACGAAACCGCTTAAAACCACTCAAAAGTGTTTTGGGGCATGTAGGAATGTGTTTCGCACTATTGGTTGCGAAAAATAGTTTTTACACGAGTCAGTGGGCCTTCCGAAAAGTTTGTCTGGTGCGAGAACGAAACCACTCAAAAGTGTTTTTGGGCATCTAGGAATGTGTTTCGCAGCATTGGTTGTGAAAAATAGTTTTTACACGAGCCGGTCGGCCAGCCGGAAAGTTTGTGTAGTGTGAGAACGAAACCACTCGAAACCTCTTAAAAATGATCTTGGGCATCTTGGAATGTGTTTCACACAATTGGTTGCGAGAAATAGCTTTTACACGAGTCAGTGGGCCCGCCGAAAAGTTTGTGTGGTGAGAGAACGAAACCACTCAAAAGTGTTTTTGGGCATCTAGGAATGTGTTTCGCAGCATTGGTTGCGAAAAATAATTTTTACACGAGTCAGTGGGCCTGCCGAAAAGTTTGTCTGGTGCGAGAACGAAACCACTCAAAAGTGTTTTTGGGCATCTAGGAATGTGTTTCGCAGCATTGGTTGTGAAAAATAGTTTTTACACGAGCCGGTCGGCCGGCCGGAAAGTTTGTGTGGTGTGAGAACGAAACCACTCGAAACCTCTTAAAAATGATCTTGGTCATCTAGGAATGTGTTTCACACAATTGGTTGCGAGAAATAGCTTTTACACGAGTCAGTGGGCCCGCCGAGAAGTTTGTGTGGTGCGAGAACGAAACCACTCAAAAGTGTTTTTGGGCATCTAGGAATGTGTTTCGCAGCATTGGTTGCGAAAAATAGTTTTTACACGAGCCGGTCGACCCGCCGGAAAGTTGGTGTGGTGGGAGAACGAAACCGCTCGAAACCTCTTAAAAATGATCCTGGGCATCTAGGAATATGTTTCGTACAATTGGTTGCGAAAAATAGTTTTTACACGAGTCGGTGGGCCCGCCGGAACGATTGTGTGGTGCGAGAACGAAACCACTCAAAATTGTTTTTGGTCATCTAGGAATGTGTTTCGCTCCATTGGTTGTGAAAAATAGTTTCTACACGAGTCCGTGGGCCCGCCGAAAAATTTGTGTGGTGCGAGAAAAAACCGCTCAAAAGTGTTTTTCGGCATCTAGGAATGTGTTTCGCAGCATTGGTTGCGGAAAATTGTTTTTACATGACACGGTCGGCCCGCCGGAAAGGTTGTGTGGTGCGAGAACGAAACCGCTCGAAACCTCTTAAAAGTGATCTTGGGCATCTAGGAATGTTTTTCACACAATTGGTTGCGAGAAATAGTTTTTACATGAGTTCGTGGGACCGCCGAAAAGTTTGTGTGGTGCGAGAACGAAACCACTCAAAAGTGTTTTGGGGCATTAAGGAATGTGTTTCGCACCATTGGTTGCGAAAAATAGTTTTTACACGAGTCAGTGGGCCAGCCGAAAAGTTTGTGTGGTGCGAGAACGAAACCACTCAAAAGTGTTTTTGGGCATCTAGGAATGTGTTTCGCAGCATTGGTTGTGAAAAATAGTTTTTACACGAGCCGGTCGGTCGGCCGGAAAGTTTGTGTGGTGCGAGAACGAAACCACTCGAAACCTCTTTAAAATGATCTTGGGCATCTAGGAATGTGTTTCGCACCATTGGTTGCGAAAAATAGTTTTTACACGAGTCCGTGGGCCCGCCGAAAAATTTGTGTGGTGCAAGAAAAAACCGCTCAAAAGTGTTTTTTGGCATCTAGGAATGTGTTTCGCAGCATTGGTTGCGGAAAATTGTTTTTACACGACACGGTCGACCCGCCGGAAAGTTTGTGTGGTGCGAGAACGAAACCGCTCGAAACCTCTTAAAAGTGATCTTGGGCATCTAGGAATGTATTTCACACAATTGGTTGTGAAAAATAGTTTTTACACGAGTCAGTGGGCCTGCCGAAAAGTTTGTGTGGTGCGAGAACGAATCCACTCAAAAGTGTTTTTGGGCATCTAGGAATGTGTTTCGCACAATTGGTTGCGCAAAATAGTTTGTGTGGTGCGAGAACGAAACCACTCAAAACCACTCAAAATTGTTTTTTGTCATCTAGGAATGTGTTTCGCACCATTGGTTGCGAAAAATAGTTTTTACACGAGTCCGTGGGCCCGCCGAAAAGTTTGTGTGGTGCGAGAACGAAACCACTCAAAAGTGTTATGGGGCATCAAGGAATGTGTTTCGCACCATTGGTTGCGAAAAATAGTTTTTACACGAGTCAGTGGGCCTGCCGAAAGTTTGTGTGGTGCAAGAACGAAACCACTCAAAAGTGTTTTTGGGCATCTAGGAATGTGTTTCGCAGCATTGGTTGTGAAAAATAGTTTTTACATGAGCCGGTCGGCCCGCCAGAAAGTTTGTGTGGTGCGAGTACGAAACCACTCGAAACCTCTTAAAAATGATCTTGGGCATCTAGGAATGTGTTTCACACAATTGGTTGCGAGAAATAGGTTTTACACGAGTCAGCGGACCCGCCGAAAAGTTTGTGTGGTGCGAGAACGAAACCACTCAAAAGTGTTTTTGGGCATCTAGGAATGTGTTTCGCAGCATTGGTTGTGAAAAATAGTTTTTACACGAGCCGCTCGACCCGCCGGAAAGATTGTGTCGTGCGAGAACGAAACCGCTCGAAACCTCTTAAAAGTGATCTTGGGCATCTAGGAATGTGTTTCACACAATTGGTTGTGAAAAATAGTTTTTACACGAGTCAGTGGGCCTGCCGAAAAGTTTGTGTGGTGCGAGAACGAATCCACTCAAAAGTGTTTTTGGGCATCTAGGAATGTGTTTCGCACAATTGGTTGCGGAAAATAGTTTGTGTGGTGCGAGAACGAAACCACTCAAAACCACTCAAAATTGTTTCTCGTCATCTAGGAATGTGTTTCGCACCATTGGTTGCGAAAAATAGTTTTTACACGAGTCCGTGGGCCCACCGAAAAGTTTGTGTGGTGCGAGAACGAACCACTCTAAAGTGTTTTTGGGCATCTAGGAATGTGTTTCGCACCATTGGTTGCGAAAAATAGTTTTCACACGAGCCGGTCGGCCCGCCGGAAAGTTTGTGTGGTGGGAGAACGAAACCGCTCAAAACCACTCAAAAGTGTTTTTTGTCATCTAGGAATGTGTTTCGCACCATTGGTTGCGAAAAATAGTTTTTACACGAGTCCGTGGGCCCGCCGAAAAATTTGTGTGGTGCAAGAAAAAACCGCTCGAAAGTGTTTTTCGGCATCTAGGAATGTGTTTCGCAGCATTGGTTGCGGAAAATTGTTTTTACACGACACGGTCGGCCCGCCGGAAAGATTGTGTGGTGCGAGAACGAAACCACTCGAAACCTCTTAAAAGTGATCTTGGGCATCTAGGAATGTGTTTCACACAATTGGTTGTGAAAAATAGTTTTTACACGAGTCAGTGGGCCTGCCGAAAAGTTTGTGTGGTGCGAGAACGAATCCACTCAAAAGTGTTTTTGNGCCCAAGATCATTTTTAAGAGGTTTCGAGCGGTTCGTTCTCCCACCACACAAACATTCCGGCGGGTCGAGCGGCTCGTGTAAAAACTATTTTTCACAACCAATGCTGCGAAACACATTCCTAGATGCCCAAAAACACTTTTCAGTGGTTTCGTTCTCGCACCACACAAACTTTTCGGCGGGCCCGCTGACTCCTGTAAAAGCTATTTCTCCCAACCAATTGTGTGAAACACATTCCAAGATGCCCAAGATCATTTTTAAGAGGTTTCGAGTGGTTTCGTTCTCGCACCACACAAACTTTCTGGCGGGCCGACCGGCTCATGTAAAAACTATTTTTCACAACCAATGCTGCGAAACACATTCCTAGATGCCCAAAAACACTTTTGAGTGGTTTCGTTCTTGCACCACACAAACTTTCGGCAGGCCCACTGACTCGTGTAAAAACTATTTTTCGCAACCAATGGTGCGAAACACATTCCTTGATGCCCCAAAACACTTTTGAGTGGTTTCGTTCTCGCACCACACAAATTTTCGGCGGGCCCACGGACTCGTGTAAAAACTATTTTTCGCAACCAATGGTGCGAAACACATTCCTAGATGACAAAAAACAATTTTGAGTGGTTTTGAGTGGTTTCGTTCTCGCACCACACAAACTATTTTCCGCAACCAATTGTGCGAAACACATTCCTAGATGCCCAAAAACACTTTTGAGTGGATTCGCATCTAGGAATGTGTTTCGCAGCATTGGTTGTGAAAAATAGTTTTTACATGAGCCGGTCGGCCCGCCAGAAAGTTTGTGTGGTGCGAGAACGAAACCACTCGAAACCTCTTAAAAATGATCTTGGGCATCTTGGAATGTGTTTCACACAATTGGTTGGGAGAAATAGCTTTTACAGGAGTCAGCGGGCCCGCCGAAAAGTTTGTGTGGTGCGAGAACGAAACCACTGAAAAGTGTTTTTGGGCATCTAGGAATGTGTTTCGCAGCATTGGTTGTGAAAAATAGTTTTTACACGAGCCGCTCGACCCGCCGGAATGTTTGTGTGGTGGGAGAACGTAACCGCTCGAAACCTCTTAAAAATGATCTTGGGCATCTAGATGTTTCGTACAATTGGTTGCGAAAAATAGTTTTTACCCGAGTCGATGGGCCCGCCGGAACGAGTGTGTGGATAACGAAACCGCTCAAAACCACTCAAAATTGTTTTTGGTCATCTAAGAATGTGTTTCGCACCATTGGTTGTGAAAAATAGTTTTTACACGAGCCGGTCGGCCCGCCAGAAAGTTTGTGTGGTGCGAGAACGAAACCGCTCGAAACCTCTTAAAAATGATCTTGGGCATCTAGGAATGTGTTTCACACAATTGGTTGCGAGAAATAGCTTTTACACGAGTCAGCGGGCCCGCCGAAAAGTTTGTGTGGTGCGAGAAAAAACTGCTCGAAAGTGTTTTTCGGCATCTAGGAATGTGTTTCGCAGAATTGGTTGCGGAAAATTGTTTTTACACGACACGGTCGGCCCGCCGGAAAGACTGTGTCGTGCGAGAACGAAACCGCTCGAAACCTCTTAAAAGTGATCTTGGGCTTCTAGGAATGTGTTTCACACAATTGGTTGTGAAAAATAGTTTTTACACGAGTCAGTGGGCCTGCCGAAAAGTTTGTGTGGTGCGAGAACGAATCCACTCAAAAGTGTTTTTGGGCATCAAGGAATGTGTTTCGCACCATTGGTTGCGAAAAATAGTTTTTACACGAGTCAGTGGGCCTGCCGAAAGTTTGTGTGGTGCAAGAACGAAACCACTCAAAAGTGTTTTTGGGCATCTAGGAATGTGTTTCGCAGCATTGGTTGTGAAAAATAGTTTTTACATGAGCCGGTCGGCCCGCCAGAAAGTTTGTGTGGTGCGAGAACGAAACCACTCGAAACCTCTTAAAAATGTTCTTGGGCATCTAGGAATGTGTTTCACACAATTGGTTGGGAGAAATAGCTTTTACAGGAGTCAGCGGGCCCGCCGAAAAGTTTGTGTGGTGCGAGAACGAAACCACTCAAAAGTGTTTTTGGGCATCTAGGAATATGTTTCGCAGCATTGGTTGCGAAAAATAGTTTTTACACGAGCCGCTCGACCCGCCGGAATGTTTGTGTGGTGGGAGAACGAAACCGCTCGAAACCTCTTAAAAATGATCTTGGGCATCTAGGAATATGTTTCGTACAATTGGTTGCGAAAAATAGTTTTTACCCGAGTCGATGGGCCCGCCGGAACGAGTGTGTGGTGCGATAACGAAACCGCTCAAAACCACTCAAAATTGTTTTTGGTCATCTAAGAATGTGTTTCGCACCATTAGTTGTGAAAAATAGTTTTTACACGAGCCGGTCGGCCCGCCAGAAAGTTTGTGTGGTGCGAGAACGAAACCGCTCGAAACCTCTTAAAAATGATCTTGGGCATCTAGGAATGTGTTTCACACAATTGGTTGCGAGAAATAGCTTTTACACGAGTCAGCGGACCCGCCGAAAAGTTTGTGTGGTGCGAGAACGAAACCACTCAAAAGTGTGTTTGGGCATCTAGGAATGTGTTTCGCAGCATTGGTTGTGAAAAATAGTTTTTACACGAGCCGCTCGACCCGCCGGAATGTTTGTGTGGTGGGAGAACGAAACCGCTCGAAACCACTTAAAAATGATCTTGGGCATCTAGGACTATGTTTCGTACAATTGGTTGCGAAAAATAGTTTTTACATGAGTCGGTGGGCCCGCCGGAAACATTGTGTGGTGCGAGAACGAAACCGGTCAAAACCACTCAAAAGTGTTTTTTGTAATCCAGGAATGTGTTTCGCACCATTGGTTGCGAAAAATAGTTTTTACACGAGTCCGTGGGCCCGTCGAAAAGTTTGTGTGGTGCGAGAAAAAACCGCTCGAATGTGTTTTTCGTCATCTACGAATGTGTTTCGCAGCATTGGTTGCGGAAAATTGTTTTTACACGACACGGTCGGCCCGCCGGAAAGATTGTGTGGTGCGAGAACGAAACCGCTCGAAACCTCTTAAAAGTGATCTTGGGCATCCAGGAATGTGTTTCACACAATTGGTTGTGAAAAATAGTTTTTACACGAGTCAGTGGGCCTGCCGAAAAGTTTGTGTGGTGCGAGAACGAATCCACTCAAAAGTGTTTTTGGGCATCTAGGAATGTGTTTCGCACAATTGGTTGCGGAAAATAGTTTGTGTGGTGCGAGAACGAAACCACTCAAAACCACTCAAAATTGTTTTTTGTCATCTAGGAATGTGTTTCGCACCGTTGGTTGCAAAAAATAGTTTTTACACGAGTCCGTGGGCCCGCCGAAAAGTTTGTGTGGTGCGAGAACGAAACCACTCAAAAGTGTTTTGGGGCATCTAGGAATGTGTTTCGCACCATTGGTTGCGAAAAATAGTTTTTACACGAGTCAGTCGGCCTGCCGAAAGTTTGTGTGGTGCAAGAACGAAACCACTCAAAAGTGTTTTTGGGCATCTAGGAATGTGTTTCGCAGCATTGGTTGTGAAAAATAGTTTTTACACGAGCCGGTCGGCCCACCAGAAAGTTTGTGTGGTGCGAGAACGAAACCGCTCGAAACCTCTTAAAAATGATCTTGGGCATCTTGGAATGTGTTTCACACAATTGGTTGTGAGAAATAGCTTTTACACGAGTCAGCGGGCCCGCCGAAAAGTTTGTGTGATGCGAGAACGAAACCACTCAAAAGTGTTTTTGGGCATCTAGGAATGTGTTTCGCAGCATTGGTTGTGAAAAATAGTTTTTACACGAGCCGCTTGACCCGCCGGAATGTTTGTGTGGTGGGAGAACGAAACCGCTCGAAACCTCTTAAAAATGATCTTGGCCATCTAGGAATATGTTTCGTACAATTGGTTGCGAAAAATAGTTTTTACCCGAGTCGATGGGCCCCCCGAAACGAGTGTGTGGTGCGATAACGAAACCGCTCAAAACCACTCAAAATTGTTTTTGGTCATCTAAGAATGTGTTCCGCACCATTGGTTGTGAAAAATAGTTTTTACACGAGCCGGTCGGCCCGCCAGAAAGTTTGTGTGGTGCGAGAACGAAACCGCTCGAAACCTCTTAAAAATGATCTTGGGCATCTAGGAATGTGTTTCACACAATTGGTTGCGAGAAATAGCTTTTACACGAGTCAGCGGGCCCGCCGAAAAGTTTGTGTGGTGCGAGAACGAAACCACTCAAAAGTGTTTTTGGGCATCTAGAAATGTGTTTCGCAGCATTGGTTGTGAAAAATAGTTTTTACACGAGCCGCTTGACCCGCCGGAATGTTTGTGTGGTGGGAGAACGAAACCGCTCGAAACCTCTTTAAAATGATCTTGGCCATCTAGGAATATGTTTCGTACAATTGGTTGCGAAAAATAGTTTTTACCCGAGTCGATGGGCCCCCCGGAACGAGTGTGTGGTGCGATAACGAAACCGCTCAAAACCAGATAACTTTATTAAATTGGTCCAAGCAATCATATCCAAAGTAAATGCATAAGCTTTCTAAAAGAAAAATATCGAAGAAGCATCTAAAGTCTACCCTGTAATTGTTGTACTTGTCCTTCACTCTGAGCTTATCTTCTTTTCTCGCCACCCGCACATTTACAGGGCCAAGAAACGTCTTGAGGAACTTCCCTAAATTTCAAGGAGAAGTGAATTCCATAAATAACAATTATATTTCCCCGAGATGGGCATGGGGGGTGAGATAAATCATAGCATACCATTCCGCTTGCTTGGGAGAAATGCAGCCACGTCACTATCTGAGATTGTTACCCTGGCACGCTCCAGTTCCTCCTCAACCTATACAGATAAATGGCAGAATGAGACAGTTCTCACAGAAGACACAACAGAAGTACAGAAGAAAACTATATATTAGAAAAGAGGTACAAAAGGTAAGTAGAAAATCTAAAAAGGAGTGCGATAAATTTGGACTCTTATATCAATTTAGAAACAGGTCAAATTTTGTCACTTGTGCGTGCTAAAGAAATGCATGGGAGACAGTGGAGATTAAATCTGGATAGGTTGTGATAATCCTCTAGGTTGAGATTAACCCTTTTGGCTTAGCAACGAGAGAGCAGTGGACAATGTTGGCATGAACTGAGAAAGAATCCAGGTACTCAGCTACCAAGTGAATGTACTGCAAAGTTGCACAAGCGTGAGAGAGCGAGTATTCCAAGGGATCTCTAAACAGAACAGTAATGGAAGGGGACAGATTTCTGACGGTATCTATAGTTTGCCTAAACTGCCTCGAGATTTCAATTCCAAGAATAAAAAAACAAGAATAATAATCGTTGGCCACGGCCAGCATCCAGCTCGATGCACACGCCTCAAATTCCTAACTTTGAGAGCCAATAGGGAACATGTAATTGGAGACATCTCCAGAGAGATGGCGCAACAAATCCAGTGTTGAGGAGCACCAGATCGCGGGCGTGCAAACTTTACATCTCAAGCCTCTAGGCGAAGGCGTGAAGCGCGTACGCGTAGGAGCAACCCCACCGTTCGGCTTTGCGGGCTAATCACGAAAAGAATCACGATCTAACGTGCTAGTAGCTCGTAGGTTTCAATTCCAAGGCGCCGTACGGGGCGACGCGTGAGAGAGAGAGAGAGAGATCGAATTGGACGCAAGCGCGCGGAGAGGGAGAGGAGATGAGTAGAAGAGATCAACGGGATGCAGTTACCTTGTCGAGCGTGGCGGGGGCGAGGGTGGAGAGGGAGCCCTGGAGGCGGCGGAGGTCGGCGTCGAGCGCCGTGGCGCGGCGGCGGAGCGCGTCCTCGTCGGCGGAGCGGCGGGCGACGAGGGAGGCGGCGGCCTCGCGCAGCTCCCGCGCCGCCTCGGCCGCCGCCGCCGCCTGGGACTCGAGGGCGGCGCTCGCGTCGCCGTCGGTCGCCATTGCGTCCCTCAAAACTTACCTTTTTGGGTTTCGCCGCGGTGGAGGACGAGACGAGCGGTGGTCGTCTTCTTTCTTCTTGTAAAGAAGAGATGGACTTCTTCTCTTCTCTCCCGTGAGGATGACACGTGGGCCCATGTCTCCCTAATATCCTACTGACCAACGGGGTCCACAAAGACAAGCCACGGTAGCCTCTCCTTTTCCTGATTCTGTCATCACCTATCACCTACTATCTCAACATAAAACATTATTACCGCTGATTATTCGTTTCCGGTCTTTAAAATTATATATTTTCTAAAATAATCTATTGATTGCTTAGATTTATTGATCTAAGCTATTTGTTAAATTTATTTATCAAAATAATTAATTTATGTATATAATCGTGTAGATAATTTAGTATAAATAAACTGATCAATGATCTGTTTTAAACTGCCCAGGCAGAAGAAGAGGAATATTACACTAGTGCTAAATTGCTGGTAAATAGAATACACTGCTGTCTCTACTCTAGTACCACGGTTTGAGTAGTTAACTACCGCTGTCACCATTAATTAATCAGTACCAATCCTTGTCAGGGATTTTATTTCAACGGCTACATTATGCATACAGAAAGAATTGGACGTGCAACTAAATTGCTCTTCTTCTCAAAGCAGAAAAATACTACTAAAAGCATTCTAATTACACACATGTGTGCTCGACTCCTTTAATTCGATCGAAATTCCAAAGATATAATATGTTCGTTTTAGTAGAGAACCATCTGATTTTCAGAGATTTTCTGTGTACCACACAACATGGATAAAGCTATAATAATGCTAAGGATATCTCTTAAAAACTAAAAAAAATGAAGCTGACAGTCTCTTTAAAAATGAGAAAGAACGCTGAGTATAGGCGGGGTCTAGATAGTGCGGCGGATCCTGTTCGTTTGTGGAGGCTGGTCTAAAGAGTGCAAATTATTTTCTTCTGAATTAAATATGTTTACCTCTTAATCTAATGACACAAGTAACTGTGCTTATGCTGGGACGCTACAAAGACAGCCAGCTTAAAAATATACCAAAGCCCAATTCGGTTGCCCAGATGACATGGTCAATCGAATCGGGCTCGAATAGCAGCCAGAGTCATTTGTTGGCACTCATTTACTTTCTGCCAAGTGAAAAAAAATGCTGAACTAATGTGAATTAGACTTCAAAATGGATCTGAATTTTGTCAGCAGTTCTGCATGTACCACTGTAAAAATATTACATATCGGCTATCTGGACTGTTTATCCCTTACAGTGAAAACTGTTTTACTAGTTTACAAAGGCAAGGAAATTATACTAATAATGACAGCAATAAAGTTTAGTTTACTATGCTCCGCCCAATTTGACGAAAGTTGACAAATGTCGGTACAAAATAGTGCAGTTCTATGCACCAATATTAGTGGAAATTGCATGGTCTCCCAACGTATTTCAGATAGGGAAAATGAGACCTCAAGGGAGAGGGAAAAAAAAGATTCCAAAAGGTAGACTGCAAATTGTAAGCACCGAAGATGAAAAGGCGCTGAGAGAGCATATGCAGAATGGAATATTACCAAAGTCACGTTCAGATGTTCTGTTTCACATAATAAAAGAGCTACTATCTGCCAAGGAATATTTACCAAGACGGCATACATTCTAACAGAAATGATAACTACAGATCTTGTCAAGGTTCAGACAATCCATTGGGGCCGATCACCTCTCGATTTGCCATTGGAGCCTGATCTTGTAACTAAAAGCAGCCCCAGTGTTCAGAATCAGATGCATTATGAAAGTCGTCCACTTCAGTTGAACTGGTTGTGACTTGTGAGGGTCTCCAAGAAGGCATCTATAAAATAAAGGCAAAGACTCTATGCAGATCAATTCACAACTTCAGATACATGGTAAATCACAGAATAAGATGCAAGAGCTACGCACTGGAATAAGCAATCTGAAGACAGTCAGCCTACTTCATAGATACTGTAAGCAACACAGCATAGCAGCAGCAATCCTGACAAAGCATTTCTACGTAAACTGCATCTATACCACAGTAAACAGTTCCAGAATTGGCATAGTAAGGTTCATGGTAAACACATAATGCTCATGTAGTCAGTTTTGCCAGCTTCAACTACCAGAACCATACAGTTAACACAGTGTAGAGACTAGAGAGGAGAAGAAGAAAGAGGAAGAGTTTAGAGTTATACCATTGGAGCTCAGCCGTAAGGACCTGGCTAAGATCCCCATCCAGACAACCAGTGGTTTATTATCACCACCATTATTTATGGAGTATATCAAATCATAACATCATTTAGCATTATGCAGCACATGTACAACAACAAGAAGATCCCCTAAGAAGCACAAGAAAGACAAAAGCACAAGAAGAAGCACAGCCATACGCTAGCTAATAAAGATCCCCAAAGATGAGCATAGGTAGCAGCAGAGGTGCGCATCAGTTAAAAACGAGTGCAAACACATACAAGTGTGGATAGGATATTTAGTGTTTAAAGTTGATATCATCTAGGAATTGCTACGAGCGTACAAGCAACCACCCAGTTTCAGACACACCTGGGGGCTGGGCAAAGCTATCCTCCTCTTTCCTGCCTTGGGATCAATCCCCTCCAGCATCCTTGACATCGACGGTGAACTCGTACTCTTGATCGCAGCCCAGATAAGAGTCTGACATCAGGTAGATCATGTACTCCTTTCTCCCAGCTTCTGAAGCAGCGGTGAACTCAAGCTTCACTCGAGCCCTCTTCTGGAGTGCAACCCTCTTGATTGCAAGCAACTGATTGGTAGAGCTATCACCAATTACCAGCCACCAGCCTTCTTCCTTGGGCTTTGGGTACCTGGGGGCATGAACTGGCCCGACCTCAGAAGGCAAGTTCGTCATGTCACGCTCCAGGATCACTTGTACTGTCACATTGTCACCAGCCCTGATATCATCACCCTCGCGAACTTCATAAGCCATATCGACATTGGGGAACCGCTTGAAGAATTCAATGATATCCTGCAGCTGAGGGTTTGATAGCTGCAACAGATCCCGCATCTCATCGACACTCATCTCACCCAGATCAAAAATGCTCTCGATGGGCCTCCCTTCATTCTCCTGGCATCTCCGCGCCAACTCCTTGGTGAAGTGTGGAAGCTGTAAAAGAACAGAATCACGATCCCACATGCCTTGTGTCACCATTTGACTCAACTCCATTGCGTTAAGAGCAAGCGTAAGCCATCCATTGCTGGAGATAACATCAACCATTGCCTGGAGCAATCTATGAGCAGAAAGGAGTATCTCCCGCTGGTCGGCTGCCAGGTTCCCTAAGATAGTGTGCCTTGAAAAATGAGCTTGCAGCAGCGCGTTGGCCTTGACATGTGGATCACCATACTTGGGCTTCTCCATGGAAAATCTCTGGTGGCGAACAAGCTTCTCAATGAAATCCTCCTCACCAGGGCGACTGGGAAGCTCAGCATATTCTGAAGCAGAGGCCAGGATCTCCAGGAGTCCCTTCATCTTAGTCTTTTGAGTTAGCATCGAACTGAACCTCTCAATAGTTGTGTAGCTAATGTAGTAGTACGAAGCAATGAGACCAAGGTTGAGGGGCTTCAGGTACATATCCTCCTCTATAGCCACACATTTGCTTGATTCTAGGTCATTCAATACAGTCTCAACCAACTCAGATAGATGGTCCGACAAATGCCTGTGGCTCACACCCTGCAGATTGTAGTAGTTAGGGTTCTTGGTCAGCCGCCGGTACATGAAGGTCCAAGTAAGGTAATCCACAGCATCTTGCTTGTTTTCTATGACACCAACAACCACCTCAGCGTTCATATGATCATGCAAGAAGTGGTGAAGATGGCTCTCAACAGGGAAGGCCTCAAAAAGGAACTTCTTGTAGTATTCCTTGCGAGGCGCATGACACAATATAACACATTTCCCTGAGTTATCTTGAAGAGGCCTGCTAGCATGACCCATCATTTGTAGTAGATCAGTGATTGGATAATCAGTATGAGCATTCTCCCGGCCATCATAATACTGGGTTCCCATCACAACCACCAGATGGGCAGGCAATGATCTTCCCCAGCACACAGTGCTACTCGCAACACACACTTGGATCCTCCCACCGAGAAACAGCTGAGTTACAACTTCCTGTTCCAGATCACTTAAACCCTCATGCAAGTAGCCTACACCGCATTTCAGAGTATATTTAAGTGTTTCATCACTGATACCACCAGTGAAAGCATCCATCTCATCTTCTGAACCAAGAAGGAAAGGTGTTCCACCACCCTCAGCACTGGAGTACGCACACAAGTCCAATGCAGTCAACCTTGCGTGTTTCCGTGTCGGCACAAACACCAGGGCAGGTTTACCATTCTTTGCATGCTGGGTAATAGCAGTGTATGTCGGCTTTGTCATTGCCTGCATCCTTGCCTCAAAATTTGCTATATCCACACCCTGAATGTGTATTTCTAATGGCACTGGCCGGACAGCTGGAGGAAAGTTGAAAAGGCCATGAGAGGTAGCACCAATCCATTCTCCGAGATCTTTAGCATTTGCAAGTGAAGCTGAAAGAGCCACAATCCGGATGTTACTGCCGATATGACTTGCAATACGCCTCATCCTAGAGACAATGACTTCCAGAACATGTCCCTTTTCAGATCCAATCAGATGAAGCTCATCAACAATGAATAGGCTGACCTGTTGGACTTGTTTCCGCTGTTTCCAACGGCGAGAGAGTGCATCCCACTTCTCAGGAGTACTAATTATAATCTCCCCTTTATCCAGAAGCTTCAAGTCAGCAGCAGTTTCACCTGTTAGCTCAACTACCCGAGTAAATTCTCCAAATTTCTGCTCCCAATCCCTGTACCTTTCTTTTGCAAGAGCTTCAATAGGAGCTATATACACAACTCGCATGTTGCTCTCACCAGATACAGCCTTCTGATGGTTTCTTAGTATAGCAAACTCTGCACAGATGGTCTTTCCACTGCCTGTTGGCGCAGCAACCAACACACTGTCATCAGTGTTGTACAGAACAGTGAACACTTGAGTCTGGATTGGGTTGAAATGTTTGAAGGCACTATAAAGGCCTTCGTATCGTGCATTTCTCAATGCGGTAACAGGCAGTGGTTGCAGATCAAGCAATTCAGTTGGTGGAGCATATTTTTCTGGAAGAATTAAGTGCCTAAAACAGACAGGAAGAATTGTCTGAGAACCAAGCCACTTATCAGATACAACACGAATAAAGTACTGAGGGGGCAGTGGCTCGTATATTGGCACTGTGAAGTTGAGTGTATGATCTTCATCCACGTATTGTTTCTTAAGCATGAAGTACTCATGGTGAAGAATGTTCTCGCCATCGTTGTCCTCAACAATAACCCAGAAAGGCTCCACATATCCATGTACCTTATCATCCCATTGGAAATCAGGTGTTATAGTCAACTCAAAACCCAAAACCGTACGAGTAATTGGCTGAACATGGGCTGAAAGATTCAACTTTGGTAACTGGTGGATGCACTTGTGCAGTTGCCTGCCCATCTTCGGGAACCGAATTAGTTCACCAATTTCCTGAGATGATAGGTCATAGTACCTCTCCCAAGCCAATTCTTTTTTCTCCAGTTTCATTAGGATTTCCTTCGGAATACCAGGGAATTGGCGCAGGGGAGTTTGGACATTCCACATCTGCTTATCTATCATCTTACAAAGATTCAAAGCCTTCTCTGCTAGTTGGGCCCATCCTCTCTTCAGAACTATCTCAAACAACGCTCGTAAGAGACGGCCAGCACTCTGTGTCATAAAACAGATAATAATAAGCAATCAATTCAAATTCAGGAAGTGTATTCAGCAGGGAGAAAATGTTACCTGTCTGATGTAGACCATATCGGAGCTAAGGGAAAGACCCTCCAATTTCAGCCTAGAAATATATGCTTGTAGCAGAACATTGATCTTTGCACTGGGCTCCTCCAAGCTTTCTTTCACAGGAATAGGCACACGATCCAAAAGCTTAGCCAGCTCCATTTTCTCATCTTGTCTAACACTGACATACTTAAATTCTTCACTGAGTGAAAAGAGCCGACATAGCTCAATATCGCCCATTGTAGGCTTCAGGTACTCATTGTAAGTTGAAATCGTCCCGTGGCTAATATAGTAATAACTAGCAATCCTTCCTAGGTCAGTAACCTGGAAGTATCCTGTTTTCCTGTCATACTTTATCAAATTGTTCCTATCGAGCAGATTTGCAGCAGAGTGCACCTGCAGAAGCACAGAAGTACAAGAATCAACATACAATATGTTAAACAAGCAGTTAAACAACATACAATATTGAGCATGGACTAGAAGGGGTGAAACAAGCAGTTAAACATCAAGAGAGCATATAGAGAACCATACAATATGAACAACACAAGCATGAATCAATTGTCAATTACATTACCATCAATACTTCAGGTATGGAATTCACCCAACAAAAATAATGAGTTGAAGTTGTGCACTTTTTACACATTTTTTTACATGCTACCTTACTCTGTAGTTCGAGTGTTAAATTGATGTATGATGCTACATCTGTAGTCAAAGATGCGCATACATTTCAATAAAAGAGACTGGCTTGTATCATGTTGCTATTAGTGGAGAGCAAATATACGACTATTAAGTGTCTGGCAACAAAATAAAAAGCTACGCTGCAAAGAGCATTCGAACAAATAAAATCCAAGGCCATTATCCTATTTCTATTATACACTAGTACATGCTAATGAGTCTATGATGCTAGTGACTAGTGATGATTGAAAATACCCTATTCCAGTGTGAGGGAATTAACTTTCTGTAAACAGCATTTCGATACTGAGAAATGAGTACCTCGGTAAATCCTATATTAGATTCATGTAACTCTTGAACACCAAGATTCAGATAGTGTTAAAGAAAACTTGGACAATGAATTAGAGAACATTGTGGCAATTAGTGCATATGTACAAGGATAATATCTGAACAAACGCTCAAGATGAAGGGATAAGTATAACACAACTATAGAACATAGAACATAAGTATGGTATCCACTTACCAAGTCAGCTCTCCTTTCATCTAGTGTTTTGTCAGTCTCCATGATATCTGCTGGTAGACCATACAATGTTGGATTCCGGAGCATCCGGATGTAGAGGTAGGTGTAGCCAAGCCATGAGCATGCCTCCCGAGCATTCTGAATAGTCCCAAGAACAATCTCCGCATTTAATTGATCAGCCAATCTGGATATGAACTGACTCTCAATAGGCAGTTGTTGATTCATTAGAGACAGGTAATATTGCAATTCACTGTGGCCAGTTAGGATTATTCCCTCTCCATGTGTATCGTACTGTGGCCTGCCAGCACGGCCAAGCATCTGCATGACATCTAGAGGACTCAGCTCTGTCCACGCACCCTTTTCAGGATTGTAAATCTGGGTACCCTTTATTATAACAGTGTGTGCAGGCAAATTGACACCCCATGCAAGGGTGGCTGTTGAGACAAGGACCTGTATATGCTTATCGGCAAAAAGCTCCTCTACGAGCTCACGGTCTACCCTTGCCAACCCAGCATGATGAATAGCAAACCCATAAGGCAAAAGGTCTTTAAGGTCACTGCTTTTTACTAGTTCTGCCTGACTCCCAAGAATCTCTTGGCTTGCACTATCATCCTTCAGAAAGCGGTTTAACGTGTCATTAGCCAATGCTGTATCTCTGATGGCACGGGCAGTTTTCACTGTCTCCTTCCTCGAGTGCACGAATATAAGCACTTGATGCTTTCCAGCAGAAGCCATAACCTTCTCATAGCAAATCTCATTCATCAGCTGAAACCTCTGTAGTGGCTTCCTCACGGTGATCCCAATGTATTGCTGAGCAAGGGGGCAAGGTCTGTAACTGTTATCGAAATGGAAGAGGCCATCAGAGCGAACACGCAGGAAAACCGCGACGTCTTCATAGTTCGGAAGAGTTGCTGAGAGGCCAACTAGACGGATATGTTCTTTGGTCGTCTCAATCTGCCGGACAGTTCTAGAAACTATGCTCTCCAGAACAGGTCCTCTGTTGTCATGAAGTAGATGGATCTCGTCGATGATTAGAAGCTTTACCATTTGAGTATAGGTTCTGTCACCTGATTTTCTTGTGACAATGTCCCATTTCTCAGGTGTGGTGACAATTATCTGTGTTTCATCAATCTGCTGTTTGGTCAGGTTCTGGTCTCCACTGAGCTCTCTTACAGTAACATCGTACGCGCTCAGCCGAGCCGACAAATTTCCAACAACTTCGGCAACCAAAGCTTTCATTGGGGCCACGTAGACAATTTTGTACTTGGTATTGTCAAACACTCCATCCTTCATATGCAACCCAATCTGCTGAAGGATTGTGAGCACAGCCACGTTGGTTTTCCCAGCACCTGTTGGAGCACAGAGGAGAATATTATCTGGTTTGAAAAGGGCAGTCTCATAAACCTTGCTCTGAACCCTGTTCAGCTGTGTCATCTTGGCAAAAGCTGGTTGAGCCCACTCTGGCATATCAGATATCTTGACAATCTTCTCTCCAGTTTCATATGGCTTAGCTTTTAGCGCCGGCACATGGACTTCCTCATACCCCTTATGAGGGGTTCTGAATGATCCTGGAGGAAGCTCACATTTCTTGTTGGCCATCAAGAGACCACCTTGGTGGAAGGACAGGCTGTCAAGATCAAGCAGCTGCCTCTGGCCTTTCAACCATCCACTCTCCATATCTCGGTCAACTGCCCTACGATCCCTCGTACCATCAATGCCAGCGTTTTCGCTTTTAGTAAGCCTCTTGGCCTCATCCCTGATACTTTTCTCTAGGTTCTTCTGCCTCTCCTTTGCAGATGCCCTCGTTGCATGTAGCTGCTCCAATATCGGAGTTAAAGTTGGGTTACCCATCATATCTTCCTCAATCTTCTTCCGCTGTTCCTGATCTTCAGCCCTCGCTAAACGGGTACACCAAACAACCTTGAGTCGGTTGCGTAGTAGCAGTTTAATGAGATCAAACTTTTCATAGTCCAACAGCATGACAAGCCGATTCTCAACATCTCTGTCATCACCCTCAGCAATTATCTTCAAGATCTCCTCAGCAAGCTTCTGACTGTGCTGCGGATCAATATCTTCATATGCTTGTGAGACCTTCCTCTGAAGCCAGTAAGCATCAATGTCTTGTACATTTATGGTCAGCCCCTCGTTGGAGTTCTGCATATCATCATCATCTAACTCGCCACCCATTTGCATAGCACCAGGGGCATTCGACTCAGGCAAGTCATCGTCTTCATCTTCATCCAAATCATCTTGCACCTGATGGAGAGAAATAATGAAGGCCATGTAAGTAAACACTAGCATAACATGCTTTAGCCATGTGCAGGAAAAGAATTGTAAGGAGAAACATCAGTTAGACGTATATACCTGATCGAAATCGCTCTCCTCGTCATCTTCGTTCTCTTCAAACTCAACAGCAACGCCGATGTCATCATCCAGCACTGTGTCCATGCCATCACCAGATGGCGCAGCGGCTGAATCACCAGCCGAGACATCATGGAAATCCGTGATGAGCTTTCCTATGGAGACGAGCTGGTCGAACATCTGGTTGGAGATAGGGTTGAGGAGCTTCTCGATCTCCTTCTTCTTGTCAGGGCTCTTGATCTTGTCATTCTTCAGGACGGCGAGCACCTCGTCGGCAGCGCCGCCGAGCACGTCGAGCGGCTGTCCGCCGAACTGCTGCTGGATGACGCTGAGCAGGGCCTCGTAGGCGGCGCGCGTCTCCTTGGTCTGGGGCTTGTAGACGACGTCGTCGGTGAGAGAGAGGACGCTGACCTCACGCTGGGCGGCTGCGGCGCGGCGCCTGCGCTTGGCGTCGCGGCGGTGGAGGTCGTCGGGGTCGGCGGCGGCCTTCTTCTTGCGCGACTTGGTGAGCTTCTCCTCGAGCTCGGGGGGCTTGGCCTGGACAGCGCGGTCGCCGAAGCTCATGGGGTCGATCCTGCCCCAGAGCGTCTCGGGCTCGCCGGTGGGTTCGTGGGTGTCGCGGGGGCGCGAGTCGGTGGTGAGGACGAGGCTGGAGTTGGCGCGGTACTCGTACTGCTTGAAGCGCGCGTGCGCCTCGGCGCCACCGCCCAGGTTCGCCATGGCTGCAGATCGATCGGGTTTTTCCGTTGGTTTTTTCATTCAGAACGGAAGCGAATCACACAAGCCGCAGCAGCAGCAGCTGGAGGAGAGGGGTCGCTTGTTACCTTTGGGCGAGCCGAGGGAGGGTCGGCGCCTCCGGTGTTGTCGCCGCCGCCGCGGCGCCGGAGAAGGGGGAGAAGAGGGAGGAGGTTCGATTCGGAGGAAAAGGCGGCGCTGTGCCGCTGGCGATGGGAGGGAGTGGATTTCTTGCGGAAACGAATCGAGCCCTAGAATAGATGAGGTCAGCTCACGACGAACCGACTATGGTCTTTGGGCCCAAAAGCCCATCCACAAAATAGTAGTATGTGTACTGGGCTGCTGGATTAATGTCGGTTTCGGCCCATCAAATTGCAGCCCTCGCGTAGAACAGGCTCTCTCGAAAGGAAAATAATTTGGGCCAGGTGGGCTCAACTACCGCTCAAAAAATTAGGCCCAACTTTCACCCCGTTTCTTTGGGCCACACACTTTGCACGAGCACGCTACTGCTACTCTCATTCGTAATGAGTCCTGAAAATGTAAAATGGCATATATCAACGAAATTAAGTTTTGGAGTATTATTTTAGTAAGGTTTTGTTTTGGGGTGCTACTTTTTGAAGAGACAAGTTTTTCCCTAAAAAGGAACTCGAGATACTCTAATGAAAGGGGAAAAAAAAGAATACTATCATTTTCAGGGTGGAGCAGGAATGATCACTCAAAATTGTTACTCCTCTATCGAAGACTATGAATGGGGTATTCCTTTCAATGAAAAAATGTGCAATGCATTTCATGAACAAGAATTTTCAATACAAAAGAGTTTGAAAAAAGAAATTAAAGTCACTATACCAATCCTATAATTAAACTCAAGAAAATTATTCTATTGTCAACAACTACTAAAAGACAATTGACTTTACTTTTTGGGACTGATTCCAATTAATCCTTGATATATAGTATGATGTTCTAAACCTAACCAACTATTATATTGATTGCTTAGATATACTCCAGGTACAGTAGTAGCTACTCCACACAAATGCACTCAAAATCTGCTGGATTTAGATATGCAGGATCTTTAGAGGGGGTTTTGTGTGCTTCCAATATTTTGAGCTAGATTCTGCGTTCTAAAGTCCTACAAACACAAGATAAAGTTTTGGATATTCGTGGCACGCTTTTCAAACTGCTAAACGGTACGTTTCGTGCGAAAACTTTCTATATGAAAGTTGCTCTAAAATATCAAATAAATCCATTTTTCAAGTTTGTAATAATTAAAACTCAATTAATCACACGTTAATGTCATCTCGTTTTACGTGAAACACTTAATCTTTATCTTCATCTTCATCTTTAGGAGATTCAAACACATTCATAACAATTTATTATTTGGTTGCATTGCTCTAAAGCAGGTAGGTTTGGAAGAGTGTCACTTTAAATCAGCCGTCCCTTTTTTTTCCTTATTAATATTGCTTAAATTTGATGGTGTGATGTTAGCATCAATAAATCAAACAATATCATGAAAGGGAAGGCGAGTAATTAAGCGGTAGAAAACTTGTGCCAGGTTGGTGTCGTCTTTGAGTAACCTCCTTTTTCTCTTATCCTACTATTTCCATTAATTAATTAGTTCGGTTTGGTTTTCTCTCTGCTTTATCAAGGACTTGTTTTTCTTTTTGTTTATGCATGATGAAGCATGACTATTGCAATTCTTTCTGTTGGCATTATTACTTGGGTCCTAGAATTTTAGTTGGGCACTGACTTTTTCTCCCTCTTTGAATATGTGAGGTAATAGCTATGTACTAACTAGAACAAGAACCTGAAGGTGTATATTGATCTTGATCTTTTTGGAAAGATACAGTGCAGCTACTGTGACAGTGAAAGTAGTAGGAAGTAGGAACGAATCAATCAACTGGTTCTTAATTAATTTGATTTAGCGTTAATTACTCCGTTCCAAACATGAATGACTTATTCAGATTTCAGCAAGTCTGTCTGCACCCTGCAGCATATATAACAACAAATCTACTATTCTATTTTTTTTCATCTGTAAGCAGTTTGAGCCACTAGAAGCTCCATTCCGAATCAGATAGCTAGCTAGTTGTACATGTGAGCAAAATGGATCATCAATTTGTCAGCCTAGCTCGTGTTGCTTATGAATGACTTTGTCAGTATGAAACCAAGAAAGCGACGCTTCACCAAAAGTCCATACAGATGAAGCATATGCAATGCGTTTTTTCCCTTGTCCACACGCATGCAATGCGGCAGCATCTGAACATGCATGATATATATGCAAATCCACAGATAAATTGAAGCAGCCAGCCTGAAGGCTGAAGCTGACAAATCCACAGATAAATCCAACCTAACCTCTTTGCTTGCATTGCATAAGTGCATAACTAACCCAACAATATATATACATATGGAGTATACACATGATGCAAACTATACCTTAATTAATTGATTGGCTACAGCTTTAATTACGACAAGCTAAAACAGATCAACCTTAATCAATCGTTTGGGGGTTTTCTTAGCTAGCTAGATCGTACTACTAGGTGAAGAGCGACAGTGGATTTTTTATAATTTGGTCCTTTACAAAAACTTATTTCACAAATAGATCCCTGAAAAAACTTATCCCAGAAATGGTCCTTTTTGGGACGTCAGAGTGGCTGGCGCCATGATCCAACGGGACGGCGCCAGCATCACTGGCGCCATCATCCAGCCACCGTGGCAAACCCGGCGACCCAACGCTGACATGGCAGTAGGAGGGCGCCAGCATTGCTGGCGCCGCCCTCACCACTACGGCGCCATCATCACTGGCGTGTCATCATATTCTTCGTTTTTTTTCTTATAGTCTAAAAAAGAAAAAAAATTAATAGATTAGTTTTTCGTAGTCCTATAAACCTTTAAGTTTTCTGTTACATCGTTGTGTCGAGTTGCTAGTCTTAGCGTTCTGTCGTTTAGAGTTTTGAGTTTTTGTCGCTATCATCACTAAAAGGACCTTGATGTCGCCTAGAGGGGGGGTGAATAGGCGTTCCTAAAAATTATCACAACTTCATAGCATATTAGAAAGATGAGAACTTTCGGTTCAAATCGGAACTTCCAATATGGGATTGAAAGTTTCGGTCTCAACCAAAAAGTTTGGCGGATAACGAAATAAAACACTAGCTATGAAATTGTAGCTCGAACAAACAAAATGTAAATGAATCAAAAGGTGACAAACAAGGTATCTAAGCAAGATATTAGGCCACCAACTATATCACTTAACCATGCAAGTAGATCGGGTTGAAACAAGCTCAAGCACAGTAAGAGAGAAGGCAAGAACGAGCGAACCAAGAGAGGAGACACGTGATTTGTTTCCTGAAGTTCGGATCCACGGATCCTACGTCTCCGTTGAGGGGCCACAAAGGCCGAGTCTATTTCAACCCTTTCCTCACGAGGTTGCACAAATGTACTCCTCGATTTCACTCTTGATTTCTTCCCTTGCGGAGGCGAAATCGAAGCCTTCACAAACTTTCCGAGGCACACCACAACCTTGGGTGCTCACCGGCGACGTCTAGCCGTCTAGAAAACCTTAGTCCCCAAGAGTAACAAACACACTCGAAGATTTGCTTGCTATGAACTCTAGTGCTCAAAGTATGGAGTGAAGCTCACTAGCTCTCAACTTCTCAATCTCTCAATCCAACTCTCTTTCCTTCTCAAATCCCTCTCACAAAGAGGCACCACAAAGGTGGGGAAATGGAGAAGGCTATTTGGCTTTGGATGTGTCTAGTAATGCCCAAGAACAGCAGCACCTCAATGGAGGGGTGGAGGAGTTTATATACCCGAGCCTCTCAAAACTAGCCGTTAGAGGCCAAGATTCCATTTTTTGGAACTTCCGAAATGCATTTTGGAACTTCCGGAAATCAACAGAAGGCAATCTCAGTTTCGCAGACATTTTCGGAATTTCCGAAAATTATTTTCGGACTTTCCGAAATATTTTCGGAATTTCCGATATTTTTTCGGAAGTTCCAAAAACACCAGGAAAAACGGCCATAACTTTTCGCTCGGAAGTCCGTTTTTGATGAATTTGGACTCTATGAACAGCTCACTCAGAGAACTACCCAACTCAACCAAAAGTAAGGTCTAAAATCACTCAAAGGATGGGTTAAAACTTAGGTTTCTCTCAAGGTAGCACTAGGATAAGTCACTTTGAGCACCGAGACATACACAAACATATCGACGTTGCATCCCTCTTGATAGTACGGCATTCCTATGCTCAAAAGTAAATAGGATGAGAATTATACTAATAGAAATGCCTTCTTTCCATCTTCATTTCTTTGTCTTAAGGGACGTCAATGCCAAAACCGTTTCACCATATATTCTTCAAATGATTGATGCGGTTACTTGTAGCTTCAAATGACCTCGCACGGTGCATCATGACAAAGCCGTCACTCGTCCTTCACCACCGGATTTGGTTCTTCGGTGCCAAGCTTCATGCTTGCCCTTCACCACCGCATGGTCCATCGCGACCGAGCATCGCTTGCCTTTCACCGTCTTGCCATAGTAGCCACTTTGTATCCCACATATTCAATATCTTCGCATTGTCATCCTTAGTATCTTTAGGTGTAATCATATCTTTCTTGAGTATCAACTCATTTTTTTTCAATCTTGGGACCTATTTCTCTCATTCAATTCAATGAAATTGTTAGTCCCAATGATCCAGTTGTCAACCTTTACTTGTTGACCAACTGATTGCATGTATAAAAGGATATGAATAAATAATGAGTATTAATCAACACCACAAGTGTCATATACTCAAACATATGCTCAAATGTAAAGATCTCAATTAAATGAAAGTGAATAAATTGGATCAATTACATGCATAACTAAGCTATAGGATTTGCTCCCCCTAAATGTATGCATACAAAATGTTTGTGTGAAGCAAGAGTATGCATAAAAAGATACGAAACATTGGGAGCTTATCCTATACAAGAATAGAAGACATTTATCAAATATAGACAATAAAATAAAGACATACATTCATCATCTTCATGTTCTCAATGTAAAGAGACTAAACAAGATATGGCTCAAACAAAATATTAGTCTCACATGCATATGTAATCATATGAAAATATTATATATGAATATATTAATATGTGCATGGAGAATATGAATGATACATATAATTTGATCTCCGCGCACTTCATCCTTGTTGTGATTTAGGTCCGGTCCACCATCAACGAATATTTCTATCTCAACCCATGTGAAGTTCGTGAACCATTTCTCACAATTTTCACTTCCATATCCACATGAGACTAGGACAGAGAAAATGCTTATAAAAATATTAGTCTCGTATAATTGGATTTGTCATTAATCACCAAAACCAAATTAGTGACACTTGAACTTTCAATCACTATTGTTGCCCTTACCATCATCGCTGTCACCAACTAAATCTCTTTCCGTTTGTGCAAGATATGTTTCTTCCTTAGAATCCGATTGTCTTTGAATCTGCCGCCAAAACAGCGATAACTTGAGTGTCCTTCGATAAAACAGCCATATCTTTTTCATACAGATTCAAAATCAGACATATAATATATCCACGGACATCTACAGAAAAAGTTACATCCGTTGCTCCCCTGCTTTGCCGGGTTCAGCGAAATCAAAATCTCGAAATTTCACTTGCAAGATTGTGTTTTCGAGGCGAGAAGCTTCGGGACCCATTTCGATAGAACTTTGAAAAATTCTACGGGCCACATATTTCGTCTGTTCGAGCTTAAATTTTCTGCGGTTGGTTTCTTCGTGCTCCTATGTGTGAAAAAAATATTAAAAAAATAAAATAAAAATAAAAAAAGTTGCACCTCTCTCCTCTACACTAGAGAGAGAAGAAAAGAGAGATTGGGAGGGGGCGGCGCCAGCACTGCTGGTGCCCTCCTTCGACCACGTCCGCGTCACGTGTGCCACGGTGAGAGAGGAACGGCGCCAGCATCCTTGGCGCCGTCTCATTAAACCAAGGCGCCAGTCACTATGGCATCCCAAAAAGAATCATTTATGGGATAAGTTTTTTCAGGGATCTATTTGTGAAATAAGTTTTTATAAAGGACCAAATTATAAAAAATCCACAAGAGCGACATGAGTTAGTTCGAGCTCATCAATGATAGGATGTAAGTACTACTCCTGCTTAGCTAGCTAAACATATCGATCACAGTTGCCTCGCTCACACGGCTAAATTAAATCAAGGCAGTACCATTCTACACTCTACACTCTACACTAGCTGTACGCCGTTAATTAGTCGGCTTGTGATTCTCTTGCGTTAATTAGGCTAATACTAATTAATTGATTATCTGGTAGTACTAGTTAGTAGCTCGTGAGATTAATTTGTTTGTTTTCTGTCTCTTGTCACGATTTATGCCTAGTACCTCTAGCTTGTGTACAAAGATATATGGTTTAAATTTCCCTGAAAGTTAAAAATCGTGTTTAGCTAGCTTGGAAAAGCATATCAATAAGCCTGTTATTGGCACTTTCACCAAATGATGATCACATCATATTTATGTTGATATGAATAAAATTTAAACTCTTGATACACGTGTGCATGGAAATCAAAATGATTCAGACACTGTTGTTGGCTGGCAGAAGAACAGTAGTCGCAGTGAAGAAGTAATTAACACTAGTATTGAACAGTAGATTAACTGCAGTGCATGGGAGAACCCACCACTCATTAACTCATTGGTCGTAAGCTGTCTTCGATCCTCGTGGAGTACGTTAAACTGATCGTTCGTCGCTAAAATACTCCAAAAACAACTCAAAATTTAAATTCGCGATTACTTGCGCTGTCCAAATTAACAACACTAGTACTAGTATTTGGAGGAGTATTATATATTACAATGCGCCGTCCACGCAAACTGAGTACAAACTGCTGGTAATGACAGGAACGACATTGACTGGAAGCACTGTTCATTCTCGGCAAATCACAAATTGATTAAGTCGCTAACTCGTGGGGATTTGATCCAACTAACTGCGTATACGGTATAACAGTTTTAGGGTCACTTTGAACCAAAAAATTTTACGTAGAAATTTTATAGGAATCAAATTCTATAAAAAAAAATTTCTATATAGCCATTTGATTTAAAGGATCGAAGCTTTTCAATCATATGAAATGACTCATTGCATATAGATTTTGTAGAAAACTTAACAAGAGCTTTAACCACTTGAAAATTTTTCTTTGAGTCTATTTCTCTCATCTGATTTCTGTGTTTTTTCTACGGTCCAATCAAACAGTCATTTCTTTGTTTTTTCTGTGTTTTGCAATCCTCTATTTTACACTTCGAATGAATGGATACTCTGAGATAGAACGAGAAAAAGCAAATTTGATTAATGCCACTTCTATTAGTTTGGAACAATTAGAAAAGTCTAAAAACGACACCCTTTATTTTGAAAAACAAAGGGCAATGAATAAGGTCCGACGACAGGTTTTCCAACAAGCTGTACAAGGAGCTCTAGGAACTCTGAATAGTTGTTTGAATACCGAGTTACATTCCCGTACGATTTGTGCTAATATTGGCATTCTTGAGGCCATGGAATGGAAGAGTTAAATTAATTAGGCCAACTTCTACCTTCTTTTAGAATTTAGGTGTTCTTGTCAGAATCTTATGTTTTTTCTATTCCTTCGTTTTTTCAATCCTGCAATTTAAAGGGCCCTTAGGCTGAGTTCAGCATATGATGTTGGAAACTAATCTCACACGTGCGCAAAACGGAATGACTCATTAATGCATAACTAATTAAGTATTAGCTAATTTTTTAAAAAATAAATTAATATGATTTTTTAAAGCAATTTTCGTATATATAAACTTTTAAAAAACACACCGTTTAGCTGTTTAAAAAACGTGCGCGTGAATAAATGAAGAAGGATGAATAATACAGCCTTAAACTTGTTACGAGTGTATACGTGTCGGCGCGCATATATCTATACTTACTCCTAAAATTTAAATCTCATATATGTATCCGTACATCGTAAGGAGCCCAAAGATTTTCAAAATGTTGTACTGCAAAATTATTTAATGCATACTACTATCTCTCTCTTTAATTTTCATGTGATGCTGTTGACTCTATATTCACCGTATGGGAAGGTACTACTCCTGCTGTACTAAATAAACTAAAAGAGACAGTAATTCGCATTATGAATAAAAATAAATTTTAACAGCAACTATGCCATGTATATACAGAGACCAGATGAGACCATGTTGTTAATATAATCATTCGTTGACCAGAATTGAGGGATTTGTCATGGATCTATATACTGTATGGTTCTGGTAGTTGAAGCTGGCAAAACTGACTACATGAGCATTATGTTTTTACCATGAACCTTACTATGCCAATTCTGGAACTGTTTACTGTGGTATAGATGCAGTTTACGTAGAAATGCTTTGTCAGGATTGCTGCTGCTATGCTGTTGCTTACAGTATCTATGAAGTAGGCGACTGTCTTCAGATTGCTTATTCCAGTGCGTAGCTCTTGCATCTTATTCTGTGATTTACCATGTATCTGAAGTTGTGAATGATCTGCATAGAGTCTTTGCCTTTATTTTATAGATGCCTTCTTGGAGACCCTCACAAGTCACAACCAGTTCAACTGAAGTGGACGACTTTCATAATGCATCTGATTCTGAACACTGGGATGCTTTTAGTTACAAGATCAGGTCCAATGGCAAATCGAGAGGTGATCAGCCCCAATGGATTGTCTGAACCTTGACAAGATCTGTAGTTATCATTTCTGTTAGAATGTATGCCGTCTTGGTAAATATTCCTTGGCAGATAGTAGCTCTTTTATTATGTGAAACAGAACATCTGAACGTGACTTTGGTAATATTCCATTCTGCATATGCTCTCTCAGCGCCTTTTCATCTTCGGTGCTTACAATTTGCAGTCTACCTTTTGGAATCTTTTTTTTCCTCTCCCTTGAGGTCTCATTTTCCCTACTGAAATACGTTGGGAGACCATGCAGTTTCCACTAATATTGGTGCATAGAACTGCACTATTTTGTACCGACATTTGTCAACTTTCGTCAAATTGGGCGGAGCATAGTAAACTAAACTTTATTGCTGTCATTATTAGTATAATTTTCTTGCCTTTGTAAACTAGTAAAACAGTTTTCACTGTAAGGGATAAACAGTCCAGATAGCCGATATGTAATATTTTTACAGTGGTACATGCAGAACTGCTGACAAAATTCAGATCCATTTTGAAGTCTAATTCACATTAGTTCAGCATTTTTTTCACTTGGCAGAAAGTAAATGAGTGCCAACAAATGACTCTGGCTGCTATTCGAGCCCGATTCGATTGACCATGTCATCTGGGCAACCGAATTGGGCTTTGGTATATTTTTAAGCTGGCTGTCTTTGTAGCGTCCCAGCATAAGCACAGTTACTTGTGTCATTAGATTAAGAGGTAAACATATTTAATTCAGAAGAAAAATAATTTGCACTCTTTAGACCAGCCTCCACAAACGAACAGGATCCGCCGCACTATCTAGACACCGCCTATACTCAGCGTTCTTTCTCATTTTTAAAGAGACTGTCAGCTTCATTTTTTTTAATTTTTAAGAGATATCCTTAGCATTATTATAGCTTTATCCATGTTGTGTGGTACACAGAAAATCTCTGAAAATCATATGGTTCTCTACTAAAACGAACATATTATATCTTTGGAATTTCGATCGAATTAAAGGAGCCGAGCACACATGTGTGTAATTAGAATGCTTTTAGTAGTATTTTTCTGCTTTGAGAAGAAGAGCAATTTAGTTGCACGTCCAATTCTTCCTGTACGCATAATGTAGCCGTTGAAATAAAATCCCTGACGAGGATTGGTACTGATTAATTAATGGTGACAGCGGTAGTTAACTACTCAAACCGTGGTACTAGAGTAGAGACAGCAGTGTATTCTATTTACCAGCAATTTAGCACTAGTGTAATATTCCTCTTCTTCTGCCTGGGCAGTTTAAAACAGATCATTGATCAGTTTAATTATACTAAATTATCTACACGATTATATACATAAATTAATTATTTTGATAAATAAATTTAACAAATAGCTTAGATCAATAAATCTAAGCAATCAATAGATTATTTTAGAAAATATATAATTTTAAAGACGGGAAACAAATAATCAGCGTTAATAATGTTTTATGTTGAGATAGTAGGTGATAGGTGATGACAGAATCAGGAAAAGGAGAGGCTACCGTGGCTTGTCTTTGTGGACCCCGTTGGTCAGTAGGATATTAGGGAGACATGGGCCCACGTGTCATCCTCACGGGAGAGAAGAGAAGAAGTCCATCTCTTCTTTACAAGAAGAAAGAAGACGACCACCGCTCGTCTCGTCCTCCACCGCGGCGAAACCCAAAAAGGTAAGTTTTGAGGGACGCAATGGCGACCGACGGCGACGCGAGCGCCGCCCTCGAGTCCCAGGCGGCGGCGGCGGCCGAGGCGGCGCGGGAGCTGCGCGAGGCCGCCGCCTCCCTCGTCGCCCGCCGCTCCGCCGACGAGGACGCGCTCCGCCGCCGCGCCACGGCGCTCGACGCCGACCTCCGCCGCCTCCAGGGCTCCCTCTCCACCCTCGCCCCCGCCACGCTCGACAAGGTAACTGCATCCCGTTGATCTCTTCTACTCATCTCCTCTCCCTCTCCGCGCGCTTGCGTCCAATTCGATCTCTCTCTCTCTCTCTCACGCGTCGCCCCGTACGGCGCCTTGGAATTGAAACCTACGAGCTACTAGCACGTTAGATCGTGATTCTTTTCGTGATTAGCCCGCAAAGCCGAACGGTGGGGTTGCTCCTACGCGTACGCGCTTCACGCCTTCGCCTAGAGGCTTGAGATGTAAAGTTTGCACGCCCGCGATCTGGTGCTCCTCAACACTGGATTTGTTGCGCCATCTCTCTGGAGATGTCTCCAATTACATGTTCCCTATTGGCTCTCAAAGTTAGGAATTTGAGGCGTGTGCATCGAGCTGGATGCTGGCCGTGGCCGACGATTATTATTCTTGTTTTTTTATTCTTGGAATTGAAATCTCGAGGCAGTTTAGGCAAACTATAGATACCGTCAGAAATCTGTCCCCTTCCATTACTGTTCTGTTTAGAGATCCCTTGGAATACTCGCTCTCTCACGCTTGTGCAACTTTGCAGTACATTCACTTGGTAGCTGAGTACCTGGATTCTTTCTCAGTTCATGCCAACATTGTCCACTGCTCTCTCGTTGCTAAGCCAAAAGGGTTAATCTCAACCTAGAGGATTATCACAACCTATCCAGATTTAATCTCCACTGTCTCCCATGCATTTCTTTAGCACGCACAAGTGACAAAATTTGACCTGTTTCTAAATTGATATAAGAGTCCAAATTTATCGCACTCCTTTTTAGATTTTCTACTTACCTTTTGTACCTCTTTTCTAATATATAGTTTTCTTCTGTACTTCTGTTGTGTCTTCTGTGAGAACTGTCTCATTCTGCCATTTATCTGTATAGGTTGAGGAGGAACTGGAGCGTGCCAGGGTAACAATCTCAGATAGTGACGTGGCTGCATTTCTCCCAAGCAAGCGGAATGGTATGCTATGATTTATCTCACCCCCCATGCCCATCTCGGGGAAATATAATTGTTATTTATGGAATTCACTTCTCCTTGAAATTTAGGGAAGTTCCTCAAGACGTTTCTTGGCCCTGTAAATGTGCGGGTGGCGAGAAAAGAAGATAAGCTCAGAGTGAAGGACAAGTACAACAATTACAGGGTAGACTTTAGATGCTTCTTCGATATTTTTCTTTTAGAAAGCTTATGCATTTACTTTGGATATGATTGCTTGGACCAATTTAATAAAGTTATCTG
>BDMV01000002.1:55784584-55845848 GCA_008326285.1 Oryza officinalis | reverse complement strand
CAGATAACTTTATTAAATTGGTCCAAGCAATCATATCCAAAGTAAATGCATAAGCTTTCTAAAAGAAAAATATCGAAGAAGCATCTAAAGTCTACCCTGTAATTGTTGTACTTGTCCTTCACTCTGAGCTTATCTTCTTTTCTCGCCACCCGCACATTTACAGGGCCAAGAAACGTCTTGAGGAACTTCCCTAAATTTCAAGGAGAAGTGAATTCCATAAATAACAATTATATTTCCCCGAGATGGGCATGGGGGGTGAGATAAATCATAGCATACCATTCCGCTTGCTTGGGAGAAATGCAGCCACGTCACTATCTGAGATTGTTACCCTGGCACGCTCCAGTTCCTCCTCAACCTATACAGATAAATGGCAGAATGAGACAGTTCTCACAGAAGACACAACAGAAGTACAGAAGAAAACTATATATTAGAAAAGAGGTACAAAAGGTAAGTAGAAAATCTAAAAAGGAGTGCGATAAATTTGGACTCTTATATCAATTTAGAAACAGGTCAAATTTTGTCACTTGTGCGTGCTAAAGAAATGCATGGGAGACAGTGGAGATTAAATCTGGATAGGTTGTGATAATCCTCTAGGTTGAGATTAACCCTTTTGGCTTAGCAACGAGAGAGCAGTGGACAATGTTGGCATGAACTGAGAAAGAATCCAGGTACTCAGCTACCAAGTGAATGTACTGCAAAGTTGCACAAGCGTGAGAGAGCGAGTATTCCAAGGGATCTCTAAACAGAACAGTAATGGAAGGGGACAGATTTCTGACGGTATCTATAGTTTGCCTAAACTGCCTCGAGATTTCAATTCCAAGAATAAAAAAACAAGAATAATAATCGTTGGCCACGGCCAGCATCCAGCTCGATGCACACGCCTCAAATTCCTAACTTTGAGAGCCAATAGGGAACATGTAATTGGAGACATCTCCAGAGAGATGGCGCAACAAATCCAGTGTTGAGGAGCACCAGATCGCGGGCGTGCAAACTTTACATCTCAAGCCTCTAGGCGAAGGCGTGAAGCGCGTACGCGTAGGAGCAACCCCACCGTTCGGCTTTGCGGGCTAATCACGAAAAGAATCACGATCTAACGTGCTAGTAGCTCGTAGGTTTCAATTCCAAGGCGCCGTACGGGGCGACGCGTGAGAGAGAGAGAGAGAGATCGAATTGGACGCAAGCGCGCGGAGAGGGAGAGGAGATGAGTAGAAGAGATCAACGGGATGCAGTTACCTTGTCGAGCGTGGCGGGGGCGAGGGTGGAGAGGGAGCCCTGGAGGCGGCGGAGGTCGGCGTCGAGCGCCGTGGCGCGGCGGCGGAGCGCGTCCTCGTCGGCGGAGCGGCGGGCGACGAGGGAGGCGGCGGCCTCGCGCAGCTCCCGCGCCGCCTCGGCCGCCGCCGCCGCCTGGGACTCGAGGGCGGCGCTCGCGTCGCCGTCGGTCGCCATTGCGTCCCTCAAAACTTACCTTTTTGGGTTTCGCCGCGGTGGAGGACGACACGAGCGGTGGTCGTCTTCTTTCTTCTTGTAAAGAAGAGATGGACTTCTTCTCTTCTCTCCCGTGAGGATGACACGTGGGCCCATGTCTCCCTAATATCCTACTGACCAACGGGGTCCACAAAGACAAGCCACGGTAGCCTCTCCTTTTCCTGATTCTGTCATCACCTATCACCTACTATCTCAACATAAAACATTATTACCACTGATTATTCGTTTCCCGTCTTTAAAATTATATATTTTCTAAAATAATCTATTGATTGCTTAGATTTATTGATCTAAGCTATTTGTTAAATTTATTTATCAAAATAATTAATTTGTGTATATAATCGTGTAGATAATTTAGTATAAATAAACTGATCAATGATCTGTTTTAAACTGCCCAGGCAGAAGAAGAGGAATATTACACTAGTGCTAAATTGCTGGTAAATAGAATACACTGCTGTACTGCTGTCTCTACTCTAGTACCACGGTTTGAGTAGTTAACTACCGCTGTCACCATTAATTAATCAGTACCAATCCTCGTCAGGGATTTTATTTCAACGGCTACATTATGCGTACAGGAAGAATTGGACGTGCAACTAAATTGCTCTTCTTCTCAAAGCAGAAAAATACTACTGAAAGCATTCTAATTACACACATGTGTGCTCGGCTCCTTTAATTCGATCGAAATTCCAAAGATATAATATGTTCGTTTTAGTAGAGAACCATATGATTTTCAGAGATTTTCTGTGTACCACACAACATGGATAAAGCTATAATAATGCTAAGGATATCTCTTAAAAATTAAAAAAAATGAAGCTGACAATCTCTTTAAAAATGAGAAAGAACGCTGAGTATAGGCGGGGTCTAGATAGTGCGGCGGATCCTGTTCGTTTGTGGAGGCTGGTCTAAAGAGTGCAAATTATTTTCTTCTGAATTAAATATGTTTACCTCTTAATCTAATGACACAAGTAACTGTGCTTATGCTGGGACGCTACAAAGACAGCCAGCTTAAAAATATACCAAAGCCCAATTCGGTTGCCCAGATGACATGGTCAATCGAATCGGGCTCGAATAGCAGCCAGAGTCATTTGTTGGCACTCATTTACTTTCTGCCAAGTGAAAAAAATGCTGAACTAATGTGAATTAGACTTCAAAATGGATCTGAATTTTGTCAGCAGTTCTGCATGTACCACTGTAAAAATATTACATATCGGCTATCTGGACTGTTTATCCCTTACAGTGAAAACTGTTTTACTAGTTTACAAAGGAAAGAAAATTATACTAATAATGACAGCAATAAAGTTTAGTTTACTATGCTCCGCCCAATTTGACGAAAGTTGACAAATGTCGGTACAAAATAGTGCAGTTCTATGCACCAATATTAGTGGAAACTGCATGGTCTCCCAACGTATTTCAGATAGGGAAAATGAGACCTCAAGGGAGAGGGAAAAAAAAGATTCCAAAAGGTAGACTGCAAATTGTAAGCACCGAAGATGAAAAGGCGCTGAGAGAGCATATGCAGAATGGAATATTACCAAAGTCACGTTCAGATGTTCTGTTTCACATAATAAAAGAGCTACTATCTGCCAAGGAATATTTACCAAGACGGCATACATTCTAACAGAAATGATAACTACAGATCTTGTCAAGGTTCAGACAATCCATTGGGGCCAATCACCTCTCGATTTGCCATTGGAGCCTGATCTTGTAACTAAAAGCAGCCCCAGTGTTCAGAATCAGATGCATTATGAAAGTCGTCCACTTCAGTTGAACTGGTTGTGACTTGTGAGGGTCTCCAAGAAGGCATCTATAAAATAAAGGCAAAGACTCTATGCAGATCAATTCACAACTTCAGATACATGGTAAATCACAGAATAAGATGCAAGAGCTACGCACTGGAATAAGCAATCTGAAGACAGTCAGCCTACTTCATAGATACTGTAAGCAACAGCATAGCAGCAGCAATCCTGCCAAAGCATTTCTACGTAAACTGCATCTATACCACAGTAAACAGTTCCAGAATTGGCATAGTAAGGTTCATGGTAAACACATAATGCTCATGTAGTCAGTTTTGCCAGCTTCAACTACCAGAACCATACAGTATATAGATCCATGACGACCAGGATGCAGTAAGGAATATTGAACATTAAAGTTAAGAAGTTATACATAGACACATGATACATGTACTGGGTATTAAAAATTCCAGAATCCAGATGGAAATGATACTGACATGAATGTCAGTTGAATGCACATAAAAGTAAAGAATAATGTAAATAGAGGTGCAGGATTGTAATAACAATATGTGCTTGACCAATTATCTTCTTAAAGTTCATTGATTCTCATATTTATACTCCTACTTCTTAGATATACTGAAATACTGTATCAAAATTGTACTTCTGTTGCTGATTTTCTAATATTTTCACCATGCTACTTGAATAGATAAATTAATTTATATAATCCTAAAAGATAAGAAAGAAACCAATGGAACAAAAAGAGAGAACAACCATAGATGGAACAAAACTCTAAAGGAAATAATATACATAAAGCAGAAAACTAAGACTCTAAGGGCATCAATGCTCAGTGTCCGAATACTGTTTAAATAAGTAGGAGCAAAGCAAAAGGAAATTATTGGACTTCTCTATAGAGACAAGCATGGCAGGCCATACATACATTATACAACCCAATGCAGAGCTCAGCAATGCATCAACGGTCCATGCTTCTCCAAACAAGGAAGAGCATCCCAAGCCTTGTAGCATATGTAATCCCCTGTCTCCTCCATTTAACAAATTTTTGCATAATTAGATAAAGACACTTGAGACAACCGATGTTGAATGCCAATAAGTAGGCCAAAATTACTAATTCATTTGAAGCAACAAAATACAGGTATGTAAATCCATTTTTATTTTGCACAAACTTTTCACCAAGTACATCATTGATTATCTTTTGACTTTTCATAAACATGAGCGAGCAAACTGTCACATTTTCCTCTATTAGCATGTGAACAAAGTAAGACACGATTACTCATTGAACGCACCAGCATTCTAGAACCTGACCAGGATACTATCAATAGTTTTCAGCTGCTCCATTTCTTCTGAACTAGCAATTCCAGGATCCACATAGCACAACTGAAAACATCGAAGGCATATCAGAATTCTATGAACTGCACAACCCTTTCAGAGTTCATAAATTTTGGGTGATTTGATGTACCTAATACTGTGGCTTCCTAAGAGTGTGGACACCTCTTTTCACTAGACGCTGCCATCCTGTCTTGCTTCGAAGAGCCCTCTCCAAATCTGACGTTCTCTGTAACCGTTAGAGCAAAGTTTATATCTTAATTTGGCAGAGAAATGTAGAACAAATTTTCTGGATGTGTACAGAAGATTGAATAATAACAAATACTACCTCCGTTCCAAAATAATCGTAATTCTAAATTGTTTAACATATATTAAGGTTTGAGAAGAAAGACTATGGTGCCCCTCATTAAATGGTGTATAGGTGAGAGCGGGAGGGTGGTTGAGGGTAAAATAGGGAGAAATTTGAATAAGAGGTGATTGATGGGCCAATTAGTACTCTAGAATGACAATTATTTTGGGATAAATTTTGAATCCTAGAAATACAATTATTTTGGGACAGAGGAAGTATGCACGATTGAACAAAAATTAATGATATACTAAAAATAAAATGATTAATAACAACTTTCTTTTCCTTTTTTTTTAAAAAAAAGGAATAGTAGCAACAGCTTACATGGCCAGGGTCCAAAATCAAAAGGGTAAATCGATCTTGATTCCCATGTTGACCATTTTGCTTTTGGATCCCAACTATGGTTCTGGAATGACCTTGATGTTGGAAATACAATGGGCTGCGAATAACACCACACTAGTCAGTCTACAACATTCTTAAGTGTATCGTTAACATGCACTTACCAAAGCTGCAAGCATTTCAGATGGTGAGATTGAACATTTCTGAGAACAGGAGATCCCTTACGTTTTATTACTCACAAGCACATGCCTTGAATTGTCCGATTTATCAGAATGCCTGGTAGCAAAGTAGTTCCAAATCCAGTCTACAAGAACCTGTTGGCCTCTCATGTTTTCAGCATCTTCTCGACAAAGTTCAGAAGATGTAGATGTTGGAGAAACATTCTTTATCAAGAACTTGTCCATTGGCCCTTGTACTCTTTTTGGTGCATGTTTTCCATTCTTACTGTGAGGACCTGATAATTCTGTGCTATCAAAATCTACAACCCTTGCGCGCAAACCAAAATAGCGGAGAAGGGCAGCACATTCTGTGGTCCCTATCCACTTCTTGGCGCCATAAACTTTGTTATGAAAATGGCTTGAGCCAAGGGTATCAAATTTCTTATCCCAAGCAATCTCAAGCCACCTCTGAAGTGAAGGGATGTCAGGAACAAATCCAGAACCACCAAATAAAGCCTCCCTTGCTTCCGGCCTTTGCTTCAGCAAATGAGAGCTCAGCATCTGGATATTTCTCCACCCACATCCCCACATCTGGAGCAATGTAATGGTGTTTACCTGAAAACAACAAACAGCAGCCTTTGGAGCCACCACTGTAATGTAATATACTCCAGTGGTTTATTATCACCACCATTATTTATGGAGTATATCAAATCATAACATCATTTAGCATTATGCAGCACATGTACAACAACAAGAAGATCCCCAAAGAAGCACAAGAAAGACAAAAGCACAAGAAGCACAGCCATAGGCTAGCTAATAAAGATCCCCAAAGATGAGCATAGGTAGCAGCAGAGGTGCGCATCAGTTAAAAACGAGTACAAACACATACAAGTGTGGATAGGATATTTAGTGTTTAAAGTTGATATCATCTAGGAATTGCTACGAGCGTACAAGCAACCACCCAGTTTCAGACACACCTGGGGGCTGGGCAAAGCTATCATCCTCTTTCCTGCCTTGGGATCAATCCCCTCCAGCATCCTTGACATCGACGGTGAACTCGTACTCTTGATCGCAGCCCAGATAAGAGTCTGACATCAGGTAGATCATGTACTCCTTTCTCCCAGCTTCTGAAGCAGCGGTGAACTCAAGCTTCACTCTTGATTGCAAGCAACTGATTGGTAGAGCTATCACCAATTACCAGCCACCAGCCTTCTTCCTTGGGCTTTGGGTACCTGGGGGCATGAACTGGCCTGACCTCAGAAGGCAAGTTCGTCATGTCACGCTCCAGGATCACTTGTACTGTCACATTGTCACCAGCCCTGATATCATCACCCTCGCGAACTTCATAAGCCATATCGACATTGGGGAACCGCTTGAAGAATTCAATGATATCCTGCAGCTGAGGGTTTGATAGCTGCAACAGATCCCGCATCTCATCGACACTCATCTCACCCAGATCAAAAATGCTCTCGATGGGCCTCCCTTCATTCTCCTGGCATCTCCGCGCCAACTCCTTGGTGAAGTGTGGAAGCTGTAAAAGAACAGAATCACGATCCCACATGCCTTGTGTCACCATTTGACTCAACTCCATTGCGTTAAGAGCAAGCGTAAGCCATCCATTGCTGGAGATAACATCAACCATTGCCTGGAGCAATCTATGAGCAGAAAGGAGTATCTCCCGCTGGTCGGCTGCCAGGTTCCCTAAGATAGTGTGCCTTGAAAAATGAGCTTGCAGCAGCGCGTTGGCCTTGACATGTGGATCACCATACTTGGGCTTCTCCATGGAAAATCTCTGGTGGCGAACAAGCTTCTCAATGAAATCCTCCTCACCAGGGCGACTGGGAAGCTCAGCATATTCTGAAGCAGAGGCCAGGATCTCCAGGAGTCCCTTCATCTTAGTCTTTTGAGTTAGCATCGAACTGAACCTCTCAATAGTTGTGTAGCTAATGTAGTAGTACGAAGCAATGAGACCAAGGTTGAGGGGCTTCAGGTACATATCCTCCTCTATAGCCACACATTTGCTTGATTCTAGGTCATTCAATACAGTCTCAACCAACTCAGATAGATGGTCCGACAAATGCCTGTGGCTCACACCCTGCAGATTGTAGTAGTTAGGGTTCTTGGTCAGCCGCCGGTACATGAAGGTCCAAGTAAGGTAATCCACAGCATCTTGCTTGTTTTCTATGACACCAACAACCACCTCAGCGTTCATATGATCATGCAAGAAGTGGTGAAGATGGCTCTCAACAGGGAAGTCCTCAAAAAGGAACTTCTTGTAGTATTCCTTGCGAGGCGCATGACACAATATAACACATTTCCCTGAGTTATCTTGAAGAGGCCTGCTAGCATGACCCATCATTTGTAGTAGATCAGTGATTGGATAATCAGTATGAGCATTCTCCCGGCCATCATAATACTGGGTTCCCATCACAACCACCAGATGGGCAGGCAATGATCTTCCCCAGCACACAGTGCTACTCGCAACACACACTTGGATCCTCCCACCGAGAAACAGCTGAGTTACAACTTCCTGTTCCAGATCACTTAAACCCTCATGCAAGTAGCCTACACCGCATTTCAGAGTATATTTAAGTGTTTCATCACTGATACCACCAGTGAAAGCATCCATCTCATCTTCTGAACCAAGAAGGAAAGGTGTTCCACCACCCTCAGCACTGGAGTACGCACACAAGTCCAATGCAGTCAACCTTGCGTGTTTCCGTGTCGGCACAAACACCAGGGCAGGTTTACCATTCTTTGCATGCTGGGTAATAGCAGTGTATGTCAGCTTTGTCATTGCCTGCATCCTTGCCTCAAAATTTGCTATATCCACACCCTGAATGTGTATTTCTAATGGCACTGGCCGGACAGCTGGAGGAAAGTTGAAAAGGCCATGAGAGGTAGCACCAATCCATTCTCCGAGATCTTTAGCATTTGCAAGTGAAGCTGAAAGAGCCACAATCCAGATGTTACTGCCGATATGACTTGCAATACGCCTCATCCTAGAGACAATAACTTCCAGAACATGTCCCTTTTCAGATCCAATCAGATGAAGCTCATCAACAATGAATAGGCTGACCTGTTGGACTTGTTTCCGCTGTTTCCAACGGCGAGAGAGTGCATCCCACTTCTCAGGAGTACTAATTATAATCTCCCCTTTATCCAGAAGCTTCAAGTCAGCAGCAGTTTCACCTGTTAGCTCAACTACCCGAGTAAATTCTCCAAATTTCTGCTCCCAATCCCTGTACCTTTCTTTTGCAAGAGCTTCAATAGGAGCTATATACACAACTCGCATGTTGCTCTCACCAGATACAGCCTTCTGATGGTTTCTTAGTATAGCAAACTCTGCACAGATGGTCTTTCCACTGCCTGTTGGCGCAGCAACCAACACACTGTCATCAGTGTTGTACAGAACAGTGAACACTTGAGTCTGGATTGGGTTGAAATGTTTGAAGGCACTATAAAGGCCTTCGTATCGTGCATTTCTCAATGCGGTAACAGGCAGTGGTTGCAGATCAAGCAATTCAGTTGGTGGAGCATATTTTTCTGGAAGAATTAAGTGCCTAAAACAGACAGGAAGAATTGTCTGAGAACCAAGCCACTTATCAGATACAACACGAATAAAGTACTGAGGGGCCAGTGGCTCGTATATTGGCACTGTGAAGTTGAGTGTATGATCTTCATCCACGTATTGTTTCTTAAGCATGAAGTACTCATGGTGAAGAATGTTCTCGCCATCGTTGTCCTCAACAATAACCCAGAAAGGCTCCACATATCCATGTACCTTATCATCCCATTGGAAATCAGGTGTTATAGTCAACTCAAAACCCAAAACCGTACGAGTAATTGGCTGAACATGGGCTGAAAGATTCAACTTTGGTAACTGGTGGATGCACTTGTGCAGTTGCCTGCCCATCTTCGGGAACCGAATTAGTTCACCAATTTCCTGAGATGATAGGTCATAGTACCTCTCCCAAGCCAATTCTTTTTTCTCTAGTTTCATTAGGATTTCCTTCGGAATACCAGGGAATTGGCGCAGGGGAGTTTGGACATTCCACATCTGCTTATCTATCATCTTACAAAGATTCAAAGCCTTCTCTGCTAGTTGGGCCCATCCTCTCTTCAGAACTATCTCAAACATATTAGTCGAGAGCAAATAAACGACTATTAAGTGTCTGGCAACAAAATAAAAAGCTACGCTGCAAAGAGCATTCGAACAAATAAAATCCAAGGCCATTATCCTATTTCTATTATACACTAGTACATGCTAATGAGTCTATGATGCTAGTGACTAGTGATGATTGAAAATACCCTATTCCAGTGTGAGGGAATTAACTTTCTGTAAACAGCATTTCGATACTGAGAAATGAGTACCTCGGTAAATCCTATATTAGATTCATGTAACTCTTGAACACCAAGATTCAGATAGTGTTAAAGAAAACTTGGACAATGAATTAGAGAACATTGTGGCAATTAGTGCATATGTACAAGGATAATATCTGAACAAACGCTCAAGATGAAGGGATAAGTATAACACAACTATAGAACATAGAACATAAGTATGGTATCCACTTACCAAGTCAGCTCTCCTTTCATCTAGTGTTTTGTCGGTCTCCATGATATCTGCTGGTAGACCATACAATGTTGGATTCCGGAGCATCCGGATGTAGAGGTAGGTGTAGCCAAGCCATGAGCATGCCTCCCGAGCATTCTGAATAGTCCCAAGAACAATCTCCACATTTAATTGATCAGCCAATCTGGATATGAACTGATTGATTCATTAGAGACAGGTAATATTGCAATTCACTGTGGCCAGTTAGGATTATTCCCTCTCCATGTGTATCGTACTGTGGCCTGCCAGCACGGCCAAGCATCTGCATGACATCTAGAGGACTCAGCTCTGTCCACGCACCCTTTTCAGGATTGTAAATCTGGGTACCCTTTATTATAACAGTGTGTGCAGGCAAATTGACACCCCATGCAAGGGTGGCTGTCGAGACAAGGACCTGTATATGCTTATCGGCAAAAAGCTCCTCTACGAGCTCACGGTCTACCCTTGCCAACCCAGCATGATGAATAGCAAACCCATAAGGCAAAAGGTCTTTAAGGTCACTGCTTTTTACTAGTTCTGCCTGACTCCCAAGAATCTCTTGGCTTGCACTATCATCCTTCAGAAAGCGGTTTAGCCAATGCAGTATCTCTGATGGCACGGGCAGTTTTCACTGTCTCCTTCCTCGAGTGCACGAATATAAGCACTTGATGCTTTCCAGCAGAAGCCATAACCTTCTCATAGCAAATCTCATTCATCAGCTGAAACCTCTGTAGTGGCTTCCTCACGGTGATCCCAATGTATTGCTGAGCAAGGGGGCAAGGTCTGTAACTGTTATTGAAATGGAAGAGGCCATCAGAGCGAACATGCAGGAAAACCGCGACGTCTTCATAGTTCGGAAGAGTTGCTGAGAGGCCAACTAGACGGATATGTTCTTTGGTCGTCTCAATCTGCCGGACAGTTCTAGAAACAATGCTCTCCAGAACAGGTCCTCTGTTGTCATGAAGTAGATGGATCTCGTCGATGATTAGAAGCTTTACCATTTGAGTATAGGTTCTGTCACCTGATTTTCTTGTGACAATGTCCCATTTCTCAGGTGTGGTGACAATTATCTGTGTTTCATCAATCTGCTGTTTGGTCAGGTTCTGGTCTCCACTGAGCTCTCTTACAGTAACATCGTACGCGCTCAGCCGAGCCGACAAATTCCAACAACTTCGGCAACCAAAGCTTTCATTGGGGCCACGTAGACAATTTTGTACTTGGTATTGTCAAACACTCCATCCTTCATATGCAACCCAATCTGCTGAAGGATTGTGAGCACAGCCACGTTGGTTTTCCCAGCACCTTTGGAGCACAGAGGAGAATATTATCTGGTTTGAAAAGGGCAGTCTCATAAACCTTGCTCTGAACCCTGTTCAGCTGTGTCATCTTGGCAAAAGCTGGTTGAGCCCACTCTGGCATATCAGATATCTTGACAATCTTCTCTCCAGTTTCACATGGCTTAGCTTTTAGCGCCGGCACATGGACTTCCTCATACCCCTTATGAGGGGTTCTGAATGATCCTGGAGGAAGCTCACATTTCTTGTTGGCCATCAAGAGACCACCTTGGTGGAAGGACAGGCTGTCAAGATCAAGCAGCTGCCTCTGGCCTTTCAACCATCCACTCTCCATATCCCGGTCAACTGCCCTACGATCCCTCGTACCATCAATGCCAGCGTTTTCGCTTTTAGTAAGCCTCTTGGCCTCATCCCTGATACTTTTCTCTAGGTTCTTCTGCCTCTCCTTTGCAGATGCCCTCGTTGCATGTAGCTGCTCCAATATCGGAGTTAAAGTTGGGTTACCATCATATCTTCCTCAATCTTCTTCCGCTGTTCCTGATCTTCAGCCCTCGCTAAACGGGTACACCAAACAACCTTGAGTCGGTTGCGTAGTAGCAGTTTAATGAGATCAAACTTTTCATAGTCCAACAGCATGACAAGCCGATTCTCAACATCTCTGTCATCACCCTCAGCAATTATCTTCAAAATCTCCTCAGCAAGCTTCTGACTGTGCTGCGGATCAATATCTTCATATGCTTGCGAGACCTTCCTCTGAAGCCAGTAAGCATCAATGTCTTGTACATTTATGGTCAGCCCCTCGTTGGAGTTCTGCATATCATCATCATCTAACTCACCACCCATTTGCATAGCACCAGGGGCATTCGACTCAGGCAAGTCATCGTCTTCATCTTCATCCAAATCATCTTGCACCTGATGGAGAGAAATAATGAAGGCCATGTAAGTAAACACTAGCATAGCATGCTTTAGCCATGTGCAGGAAAAGAATTGTAAGGAGAAACATCAGTTAGACGTATATACCTGATCGAAATCGCTCTCCTCGTCATCTTCGTTCTCTTCAAACTCAACAGCAACGCCGATGTCATCATCCAGCACTGTGTCCATGCCATCACCAGATGGCGCAGCGGCTGAATCACCAGCCGAGGCATCATGGAAATCCGTGATGAGCTTCCCTATGGAGACGAGCTGGTCGAACATCTGGTTGGAGATAGGGTTGAGGAGCTTCTCGATCTCCTTCTTCTTGTCAGGGCTCTTGATCTTGTCATTCTTCAGGACGGCGAGCACCTCGTCGGCAGCGCCGCCGAGCACGTCGAGCGGCTGTCCGCCGAACTGCTGCTGGATGACGCTGAGCAGGGCCTCGTAGGCGGCGCGCGTCTCCTTGGTCTGGGGCTTGTAGACGACGTCGTCGGTGAGAGAGAGGACGCTGACCTCACGCTGGGCGGCTGCGGCGCGGCGCCTGCGCTTGGCGTCGCGGCGGTGGAGGTCGTCGGGGTCGGCGGCGGCCTTCTTCTTGCGCGACTTGGTGAGCTTCTCCTCGAGCTCGGGGGGCTTGGCCTGGACAGCGCGGTCGCCGAAGCTCCTGGGGTCGATCCTGCCCCAGAGCGTCTCGGGCTCGCCGGTGGGTTCGTGGGTGTCGCGGGGGCGCGAGTCGGTGGTGAGGACGAGGCTGGAGTTGGCGCGGTACTCGTACTGCTTGAAGCGCGCGTGCGCCTCGGCGCCACCGCCCAGGTTCGCCATGGCTGCAGATCGATCGGGTTTTTCCGTTGGTTTTTTCATTCAGAACGGAAGCGAATCACACAAGCCGCAGCAGCAGCAGCTGGAGGAGAGGGGTCGCTTGTTACCTTTGGGCGAGCCGAGGGAGGGTCGGCGCCTCCGGTGTTGTCGCCGCCGCCGCGGCGCCGGAGAAGGGGGAGAAGAGGGAGGAGGTTCGATTCGGAGGAAAAGGCGGCGCTGTGCCGCTGGCGATGGGAGGGAGTGGATTTCTTGCGGAAACGAATCGAGCCCTAGAATAGATGAGGTCAGCTCACGACGAACCGACTATGGTCTTTGGGCCCAAAAGCCCATCCACAAAATAGTAGTATGTGTACTGGGCTGCTGGATTAATGTCGGTTTCGGCCCATCAAATTGCAGCCCTCGCGTAGAACAGGCTCTCTCGAAAGGAAAATAATTTGGGCCAGGTGGGCTCAACTACCGCTCAAAAAATTAGGCCCAACTTTCACCCCGTTTCTTTGGGCCACACACTTTGCACGAGCACGCTACTGCTACTCTCATTCGTAATGAGTCCTGAAAATGTAAAATGGCATATATCAACGAAATTAAGTTTTGGAGTATTATTTTAGTAAGGTTTTGTTTTGGGGTGCTACTTTTTGAAGAGACAAGTTTTTCCCTAAAAAGGAACTCGAGATACTCTAATGAAAGGGGAAAAAAAAGAATACTATCATTTTCAGGGTGGAGCAGGAATGATCACTCAAAATTGTTACTCCTCTATCGAAGACTATGAATGGGGTATTCCTTTCAATGAAAAAATGTGCAATGCATTTCATGAACAAGAATTTTCAATACAAAAGAGTTTGAAAAAAGAAATTAAAGTCACTATACCAATCCTATAATTAAACTCAAGAAAATTATTCTATTGTCAACAACTACTAAAAGACAATTGACTTTACTTTTTGGGACTGATTCCAATTAATCCTTGATATATAGTATGATGTTCTAAACCTAACCAACTATTATATTGATTGCTTACATATATTCCAGGTACAGTAGTAGCTACTCCACACAAATGCACTCAAAATCTGCTGGATTTAGATATGCAGGATCTTTTTTTTTTTGGGGGGGGGGGGGGGGGGGTTTGTGTGCTTCCAATATTTTGGGCTAGATTAGGTTCTTCATAACAATTTATTATTTGGTTGCATTGCTCTAAAGCAGGTAGGTTTGGAAGAGTGTCACTTTAAATCAGCCGTCCCTTTTTTCCTTATTAATATTGCTTAAATTTGATGGTGTGATGTTAGCATCAATAAATCAAACAATATCATGAAAGGGAAGGCGAGAAATTAAGCGGTAGAAAACTTGTGCCAGGTTGGTGTCGTCTTTGAGTAACCTCTTTTTTCTCTTATCCTACTATTTCAATTAATTAATTAGTTCGGTTTGGTTTTCTCTCTGCTTTATCAAGGACTTGTTTTTCTTTTTGTTTATGCATGATGAAGCATGACTATTGCAATTCTTTCTGTTGGCATTATTACTTGGGTCCTAGAATTTTAGTTGGGCACTGACTTTTTCTCCCTCTTTGAATATGTGAGGTATAGCTATGTACTAACTAGAACAAGAACCTGAAGGTGTATATTGATCCTGATCTTTTTGGAAAGATACAGTGCAGCTGCTATGACAATGAAAGTAGTAGGAAGTAGGAACGAATCAATCAACTGGTTCTTGATTAATTTGATTTAGCGTTAATTACTCCGTTCCAAACATGAATGACTTATTCAGATTTCAGCAAGTCTGTCTGCACCCTGCAGCATATATAATAACAAATCTACTATTCTATTTTTTTTCATCTGTAAGCAGTTTGAGCCACTAGAAGCTCCATTTAATCAGATAGCTAGCTAGTTGTACATGTGAGCAAAATGGATCATCAATTTGTCAGCCTAGCTCGTGTTGCTTATGAATGACTTTGTCAGTATGAAACCAAGGAAGCGACGCTTCACCAAAAGTTCATAAAGATGAAGCATATGCAATGCGTTTTTTCCCTTGTCCACACGCATGCAATGCGGCAGCATCTGAACATGCATGATATACATGCAAATCCACAGATAAATTGAAGCAGCCAGCCTGAAGGCTGAAGCTGACAAATCCACAGATAAATCCAACCCAACCTCTTTGCTTGCATTGCATAAGTGCATAACTAACCCAACAATATATATACATATGGAGTATACACATGATGCAAACTATACCTTAATTAATTGATTGGCTACAGCTTTAATTACGACAAGCTAAAACAGATCAACCTTAATCAATCGTTTGGGGGTTTTCTTAGCTAGCTAGATCGTACTACTAGGTGAAGAGCGACATGAATTAGTTCGAGCTCATCAATGATAGGATGTAAGTACTACTCCTGCTTAGCTAGCTAAACATATCGATCACAGTTGCCTCTACACTCTACACTAGCTGTACGCCGTTAATTAGTCGGCTTGTGATTCTCTTGCGTTAATTAGGCTAATACTAATTAATTGATTATCTGGTAGTACTAGTTAGTAGCTCGTTAGATTAATTTGTTTGTTTTCTGTCTCTTGTCACGATTTATGCCTAGTACCTCTAGCTTGTGTACAAAGATATATGGTTTAAATTTCCCTGAAAGTTAAAATTCGTGTTTAGCTAGCTTGGAAAAGCATCAATAAGCCTGTTATTGGCACTTTCACCAAATGATGAACACATCATATTTATGTTGATATGAATAAAATTTAAACTCTTGATACACGTGTGCATGGAAATCAAAATGATTCAGACACTGTTGTTGGCTGGCAGAAGAACAGTAGTCGCAAGTGAAGAAGTAATTAACACTAGTATTGCACAGTAGATTAACTGCAGTGCATGGGAGAACCCACCACTCATTAACTCATTGGTCTTAAGCTGTCTTCGATCCTCGCGGAGTACGTTAAACTGATCGTTCGTCGCTAAAATACTCCAAAAACAACTCAAAATTTAAATTAGTGATTACTTGCGCTGTCCAAATTAACAACACTAGTACTAGTATTTGGAGGAGTATATATATTACAATGCACCGTCCACGCAAACTGAGTACAAACTGCTGGTAATGACAGGAACGACATTGACTGGAAGCACTGTTCATTCTCGGCAAATCACAAATTGATTAAGTCGCTAACTCGTGGGGATTTGATCCAACTAACTGCGTATACGGTATAACAGTTTTAGGGTCACTCTGAATCAAAAAATTTTTATGTAGAAATTTTATAGGAATCAAATTCTATAAGAATTTTTCCTATATTGTCATTTGATTTAAAGAATTGAAGCTTTTTAAATCCTATGAAATGGCTCATTGCATATAGATTTTGGAGAAAACTTAACAAGAGCTTCAACCATTTGAAAATTTTTCTTTAAGTCTATTTCTCTCATCTGATTTTTGTGTTTTTCCTGCGGTCCAATCAAATGGTCATTCCTTTTTTTCCTGTGTTTTGCAATCCTCTATTTTACACTTCGAATGAATGGATACTATGAGATAGAACGAGAAAAAGCAAATTTGATTAATGCCACTTCTATTAGTTTGGAACAATTATAAAAGTCTAAAAACAAACCCTTTATTTTGAAAAACAAAGGACGATGAATCAGGTCCGACAACGGGTTTTCCAACAAGCTGTATAAGGAGCTCCAGGTCCTCTAAGGCTCTGTTCGGGAGCCTGTGTTCCTAGCACGCACAGTGTTTTTTTCACGTGCACGCTTTTCAAACTACTAAACGGTGTATTTTTTTGTAAAAGTTTCTATACAAAAGTTGCTTAAAAAATCAAATTAATCTATTTTTAAAAAAATTAACTAATACTTAATTAATCACGCGTTAATGGACCGTTCCGTTTTCCGTGCGCACTGTGCGCGTTAGGAACACAGGCTCTCGAACACAACCTAAATAGTTGTTTGAATACCGAGTTACATTTTCGTAAGATTCGTGCTAATATTGGCATTCTCAGGGCCATGGAATGGAAGAGTTAAATTAATTAAGCCTAATTTAGGCATTCTTGTCAGAATCTTATGTTTTTTCTATTTCTCCGTTTTTTCAATCCTGCAATTTAAAGGGGACCTTAGGCTGAGTTCGGCATGTGATGTTGGAAACTAATCTCACACGCGCGCAAAACGGAATGACTCATTAATGCATGATTAATTAAGTATTAGCTAATTTTTTTAAAAAATAGATTAATATGATTTTTTAAAGCAACTTTCATATATATAAACTTTTAAAAACACACACCGTTTAGTTCTTTAAAAAACGTACACGTGAAAAAAAAAGAAGAAGGTGAGTTAGGGAAGAAGATGAATAATACAGCCTTAAACTTTGTTACGAGTGTATACATGTCGGCGCGCATATATATACGTACCCCTAAAATTTAAATCTCACATATGTATCCGTACATCGTAAGGAGCCCAAAGATTTTCAAAATGTTGTACTGCAAAATTATTTAATGCATACTACTATCTCTCTCTTTAATTTTCATGTGATGCTGTTGACTCTATATTCACCGTATGGGAAGGTACTACTCCTGCTGTACTAAATAAACTAAAAAAGACAGTAATTCGCATTATGAATAAAAATAAATTTTAACAGCAACTATGCCATGTATATACAGAGACCAGATGAGACCATGTTGTTAATATAATCATTCGTTGACCAGAATTGAGGGATAGCTCAACACTATTAAATTTCCACAGGGGAATCAAGATTAGGGATTAATAAATCAAAGCTGCGGTTTAAAGTAAAACTAAACTGCCACCTGTACATTAATTTGGTCATGCATACTTATGACCCTTGTTCTGCTCTGCTCTTGCCTCTTGCTTGCTTGCATTTCTTTCCCCACACACCTAACTATAGCTAAGCTTGGCCATGGACGTGGCCATGGCGCTCGCCATCCTCTTCTTCTGCTTCCTCCTCCTCTCCTCCGCCGCCATCACCTTCCTCCTCCTCCGCCACTTCCTCTCCTGGATCCGGCGCCACCGGGCTGCCGCCGCCGCCGACGACGACGCCGAGGCCGCAGGGGCGGGAGCACGACAGCTGCCGCCGCCGTGTTCTCCTCCTCAGCAAGAGCTGCCCTTGTTACGACCGGCGAAGGAGGAGCCCCTGCTGTCGGTGGGAGGAGAGAAGGAGGGGGAGCCTCGGAAGCTGACGTGGCGGGAGGTGGAGGCGCTGACCGGCGGCTTCGACGAGGCGGCGGTGGTGGGGCGAGGCGGCTCCAGCACGGTCTACCTGGCCATGCCCTGCAGGCTCGAGGCGGCGCCGTCGGTGGCGGTGAAGGTGCACCGGTGGTGCGGCGGCGAGCGGTGGCTGCGCGCGTTCCGGCAGGAGCTCGACCTGCTCCGCCGCCTCCGCCACCCGCACATCGTCTCCCTCCTCGCCTACTCCGACGACCACGGTACACGTCACTCTCCTACTACTCCAACTGCTTGTGTGCTTTTTTTCTTGCAGAAATTATTGAAGCTTTGACTCTAACCTTACGTTACCTCGTCTTGGTGTGGTTAAAGTCTTAAAAGGGAATATTTTTTTTTCTGTTCTTCCCTTGTTTTACACTGCATGCAACTTTGATGCTAGCTTGCTGCTTGCTATAGTTTTTTACCCCTTATTTACTTACTTTCCTTAATTTCTTTCTCCTCTTAAGATTTGTTACTGTAACAAATTAGTTCGATATGAATACTAGTATGATGTTACATTTCACCTCGCAAAATTTCAAATCGAACGAATAAAACGTGTAGAGAATTACATGCGTACGTAGTACGGGAGAAAACAATAAAAAGAAGAAATGGAGATTACCTCCTACCTACCGATCGATTGAGAACAAACGTCACTTCACTGTTGCCTATTTATTTCTAGTACGTTTAACGAGTAATGTCGGCTCGCCGGGCTACATCGACCCCTTCTTCCTCCGCTCGCCGGGCTACATCGACCCCTTCTTCCTCCGCACCGGCATCGTCTCCAAGAAGTCCGACGTCTACAGCTTCGGTGTGCTGCTGCTCGAGACCATCACGGGCTCGCCGGCCGCCGGGACACCCGGGCCGGACGGCGCCGGCGGGGCAACCTGACGACGCGGTTGCTGCCGCGTGTCAGGACGGAGGAGGTGGACGGGCTCGTGGACCGTAGGCTAGGCGACGAGTATGAAGTGGCGGAGGCCGGTGACGTGGCGAGGATCGCCGTCGAGTGCCTGGCAGCGCAGCCGGGCCTCCGGCCGACGATGGCGCAGGTGCGCGCGGCCATCGCGGAGAACGCGGCGAGGTCCATCTCCATTGCTCATCACGAGTTGCACGGCTCGGACTCCACATGATGGATATTGGATTGCATTTTATTTTGTTTTTGTTTTTTTGTAGATGATTTACTTAGCTTTTTTTTGTGTGTTTTATTATTGGCAAGGTAATTAATTAATTGTAGGAAATGATGAACACTGCTCAGAAAAGGACTCAATTAATTAGAGTAAAATACTGGAATGTAAATATTGATTTTTTTTAATTCTTACATAAGAGTTCAGCTTGTGCATTTGGAGATGTTGGGTTTCAGGTGTGGAACTGACAGACAAAAACTAATCATACAGAGATGAGATGGGCTCAATGATTCAATCATGAATTCATGATGGTGCATGCCTTTGGATGGATTGCATATGATTAGATACAGTAGTTGAAAGAATTTGAGGTACTAGCACAGAGGCTACTGCAATCAGAGTGATACAGTAGCGAGCTCCGTTGCCTTTTGCTTTGTCTCAAGCACTGATGATTGGCAAGTCTGCAAACTTGCAAAGGTTTCTTGCTGGACCACAGCATGGAAGATGTTGCCATATGCAAGCTGACAAATGCAGAATGTATTTCCAATAGGTACAACAGTAAGTGAAAACAAAATTCCATTATCTAAAATAGGGGAATAAAATGCGTTATCACACACTCCTGACTTTCAACCAACAGGTAAGGGTTTACAATCTGCCAATTCTTCTATGTTAGTTCTATGAATTAAAGACCAACCAGAGGTTGTAAGAACACAGATAATAATGAAGAGTTACAACTCTGATGTCCAATAAAACCAAATGATTTCTATTGATGTTTCTCTATATCACTGGGTGTTCTGCATGGAACCCTTCAAACACAAAGATAAGGGAACACAATTCTGATGGCACTACATAAAGAAACCTCTGAAAACATTCAAACTTTGGACAAGACTCTGAACACAATTCTAATGCCACTAAATAGAGCCACAGAAGCATTTATATGGTCTGAGCTGTGGACTGTTCATTTTCAGCATGTTACTAGTTCTCTGCAATTAGAGCCACGGAATCTACTGACTACTGACATAATACATTATAGTTCTCTGCAATTTTAGACAAGCGCTGTTAGCACATACAAATCACATAAATTTAGCGTTTCCATCTGTGGTAAAGTTAAGACAATCTTTTTAATCGTGCATTGACCGTAGAATATGAACTTCAATGTGAAACAATTACCAAAACACAAAATCATGGGCAGCCAAAACAGTTTATGGATTGAGGAATTTACAAGAGAGATGGTGTGTCAGCATTGCTGTTTCCAAGCATAGAGTCACCATTCTGGATCAGTTTGTCAATTTTGGTGTTGGCAACTGAGATCCTGCCTGCTCTTTGCTCTTTTCATTTTTGCTTTGAACCTCAATTTTAACATCAAAGTCTCCATCGTGTTGACAAAGTTGCCGACTGCCATTACCACCAGCAAGATCCCACAAACTACAACCTGGTAAGTGAAAAATGACAGCGTTATAAATTATCAGTTGAGGACAATCAGCATCTCAAGGATGCTTTGGGATTGTTTAGCTTATAGCTTCATCAGCACATTACATTTTCTAAAAACGTTTTTTCCTTACAAATATCATGGAAATGCATTTTATGCAGATGACTGAGCAAAAAGGCCAAACAACAGTAAATTTGAGCAAGGAAGCAAATCTAGGTCTCATGAAGATCTGATGAACTACCAACTGCAAAAACTACATAGTTGATAATTCTTGCCTGCCATTCCGACGCAAGCCCGTGCAAAGCCGTCTGAAGAAGTAATACTCCAACATATCCTTCGAAAAACCTGACAACACATATCATCCAAGATGAAGCGCATTAGTGCAGCATATGAAAGATATAATGGTTAATTAGCCATCTTTGTGCTAACATCCAGAATTCGGAAGCAAACTTCAGCAAGGAAAAGAAACAAGTGACTAAAATATCAAGAACCAACAACATGAGACAACATATTCTGGATGGGGGGCTACAATTACTAACAACTTGGATCTGCCATGCTTACAGCTCACATGACACATTTACACATACCTGTAATGTGAAAAGGACCGGGTAAAGTAGCAAGAGCTGCCCCTCCACACCAGCTGTTTCTCCAGCAACAACATTCATTCTTTTAGCCTGCATGCAATTAAATATGAAACATAATAAATAACAACACAGATAGAACTTGAGAAGGGTACATAGATGGTACAATATACAGCATCATTTCAACAGTCTATTGAGTTGTATGAACGGCCATTGCCCATAAGACTTATATGATTAAAAGACCAGAGCATCTTCTCCTGCTTAGTTTCAGTGATATTCCGAACTCTTAGCTGATATGCAAATATCAACAAACATCAAGCAAATTAGTGCATTAAATTGTTTTTGATAAGCATCTGCATTGTATACATATCATTTGAAGATGATACTCATTTGAATCTTATTCTTGGAACATGTTATACACCTTCACTTGACACTAAAAAAATACGTTAGGAGTACTGTATTGAAGCAAGACATGAACCACAGAACCTTACCTTTCCTAGAGCTATCCGGGTGCGCAATCTTTGACGCTGGTACCTATTCTGTAGATGCATTGCAATTCCTTGCACGATCGCCCACCGCAGGAAAAGTTGTACCCCCCTCTGAAAAAAAAGGTCATAGTGTCTGAGTTCAGTGTTCCAAAATTTGAAGATTTGATGCCAAAGTGAGCGCCGGTTTCCTCTGAAAAATGATCATATACCTGCTTGCTGGAACAATCAGGCTGTCCCTTTATCTCCCATGTAAGGCTAACAAGAGCCATTAGCATTGCTAAATAGTGGTGGTATATCCACCTGAAAAGATGATAATGCATTCTAAAATAAGTGCTTTGGGAGGAAATTGATTTTGCTAGATTAAGTGAACAAACTAAACATGGGTTTTACAAATATCATTAAAAGATGTTTTGATATAAGATATTTCCCATACCAACAAATTAACTGACAAATAGTAAAAAATCAAGCACTTTTGTCTGTCCATGCATTAAAAATGGGCATTTGCCATAAAATTGTTGAGTGCTGCAGTTGACAGTTTCTGTAAGCAATGAAATTCAGACACATACCAAGGACGAATATCACTTCCATTTACAATCAACACATTCTCCCGCAGAGCAAAACTTGTGTAAAGGAATAATAGCCAAGCCTGTTAAGTGGAACAAATAAACTTTAGATCGTTTCTGCTGGACAGCAAAGTCATACATAGAGAAAATATATTCAGGGTCAATCACTGCACGGCACTAAATACCTGGTACATCTGAACTGCCAAGGCTGGAAGGCATCCATCCCATATCCACCATGTAAGTAGGAGGAGAATGGATGGGAACAATAGAAACATATAGGCAGCCCTATCCTGCAAATAAATGAAACCATCAATACTGTCAGGCATGACATAAAAATTTATAGTAGCGCAAATTATACCAAGTATACTCTACCAGTTAAGCCACTATGTTCAATTTAGAAAGGCTTGAATTCGACATGAAAAAGAACACTTACATAACCTTTCAACATGATTTCCAGAGTATTAGTCCAGAATTGCATGTTTCCCGTATTAACTAATCAAACAATATGACATACAAAACAGGTTTGAGGTTTTATCAGCATGCTTTCTGAGATTGAATACACACCATACTTGGCCTTGATAATCTGAAAATTACTTAGATTTTTGTAGAAAATGGTAGTACTTCTCTTCAATAGTGATTCTTATCACAGAACAAAATTTAAAGAATACACCAGTTGGAGTAACATTGGAAATTTAGAATGCTTAAGTCGTCAAAATAAAACTAATCAACAATACAGATAACTTTATTAAATTGGTCCAAGCAATCATATCCAAAGTAAATGCATAAGCTTTCTAAAAGAAAAGTATCGAAGAAGCATCTAAAGTCTACCCTGTAATTGTTGTACTTGTCCTTCACTCTGAGCTTATCTTCTTTTCTCGCCACCCGCACATTTACAGGGCCAAGAAACGTCTTGAGGAACTTCCCTAAATTTCAAGGAGAAGTGAATTCCATAAATAACAATTATATTTCCCCGAGATGGGCATGGGGGGTGAGATAAATCATAGCATACCATTCCGCTTGCTTGGGAGAAATGCAGCCACGTCACTATCTGAGATTGTTACCCTGGCACGCTCCAGTTCCTCCTCAACCTATACAGATAAATGGCAGAATGAGACAGTTCTCACAGAAGACACAACAGAAGTACAGAAGAAAACTATAATCCTAATTGTACTTCTGTTGCTGATTTTCTAATATTTTCACCATGCTACTTGAATAGATAAATTAATTTATATAATCCTAAAAGATAAGAAAGAAACCAATGGAACAAAAAGAGAGAGAACAACCATAGATGGAACAAAACTCTAAAGGAAATAATATACATAAAGCTAAAAGAAAACTAAGACTCTAAGGGCATCAATGCTCAGTGTCTGAATACTGTTTAAATAAGTAGGAGCAAAGCAAAAGGAAATTATTGGACTTCTCTATAGAGACAAGCATGACAGGCCATACATACATTATACAATCCAATGCAGAGCTCAGCAATGCATCAACGGTCCATGCTTCTCCAAACAAGGAAGAGCATCCTAAGCCTTGTAGCATATGTAATCCCCTGTCTCCTCCATTTAACAAATGTTTGCATAATTAGATAAAGACACTTGAGACGACCGATGTTGAATGCCAATAAGTAGGCCAAAATTACTAATTCATTTGAAGCAACAAAATACAGGTATGTAAGTCCATTTTTATTTTGCACAAACTTTTCACCAAGTACATCATTGATTATCTTTTGACTTTTCATAAACATGAGCGAGCAAACTGTCACATTTTCCTCTATTAGCATGTGAACAAAGTAAGACACGATTACTCATTGAACGCACCAGCATTCTAGAACCTGACCAGGATACTATCAATAGTTTTCAGCTGCTCCATTTCTTCTGAACTAGCAATTCCAGGATCCACATAGCACAACTGAAAACATCGAAGGCATATCAGAATTCTATGAACTGCACAACCCTTTCAGAGTTCATAAATTTTGGGTGATTTGATGTACCTGATACTGTGGCTTCCTAAGAGTGTGGACACCTCTTTTCACTAGACGCTGCCATCCTGTCTTGCTTCGAAGAGCCCTCTCCAAATCTGACGTTCTCTGTAACCGTTAGAGCAAAGTTTATATCTTAATTTGGCAGACAAATGTAGAACAAATTTTCTGGATGTGTACAGAAGATTGAATAATAACAAATACTACCTCCGTTCCAAAATAATCGTAATTCTAGATTGTTTAACATAAATTAAGGTTTGAGAAGAAAGACTATGGTGCCCCTCATTAAATTGTGTATAGGTGAGAGCGGGAGGGTGGTTGAGGGTAAAATAGGGAGAAATTTGAATAAGAGGTGATTGATGGGGCAATTAGTACTCTAGAATGACAATTATTTTGGGACAGAGGAAGTATGCACGATTGAACAAAAATTAATGATATACTATAAATAAAATGATTAATAACAACTTTCTTTTCCTTTTTTTTTTTAAAAAAGGAATAGTAGCAACAGCTTACATGGCCAGGGTCCAAAATCAAAAGGGTAAATCGATCTTGATTCTCATGTTGACCATTTTGCTTTTGGATCCCAACTATGGTTCTGGAATGACCTTGATGTTGGAAATACAATGGGCTGCGAATAACACCACACTAGTCAGTCTACAACATTCTTAAGCGTAGCGTTAACATGCACTTACAAAAGCTGCAAGCATTTCAGATGGTGAGATTGAACATTTCTGAGAACAGGAGATCCCTTACGTTTTATTACTCACAAGCACACGCCTTGAATTGTCCGATTTATCAGAATGCCTGGTAGCAAAGTAGTTCCAAATCCAGTCTACAAGAACCTGTTGGCCTCTCATGTTTTCAGCATCTTCTCGACAAAGTTCAGAAGATGTAGATGTTGGAGAAACATTCTTTATCAAGAACTTGTCCATTGGCCCTTGTACTCTTTTTGGTGCATGTTTTCCATTCTTACTGTGAGGACCTGATAATTCTGTGCTATCAAAATCTACAACCCTTGCGCGCAAACCAAAATAGCGGAGAAGGGCAGCACATTCCGTGGTCCCTATCCACTTCTTGGCGCCATAAACTTTGTTATGAAAATGGCTTGAGCCAAGGGTATCAAATTTCTTATCCCAAGCAATCTCAAGCCACCTCTGAAGTGAAGGGATGTCAGGAACAAATCCAGAACCACCAAATAAAGCCTCCCTTGCTTCCGGCCTTTGCTTCAGCAAATGAGAGCTCAGCATCTGGATATTTCTCCACCCACATCCCCACCCCTTATCTTCTGATGAAAGACTCTGATGGTGATCAACATGTGCTGATATTATACATGTTGATGAACCTGCTTCTGATTCCAGGCAGGCTCTCAACAAGTTCATAACGCCGCCTTGTATTTCCTGAGCATTGCTTTGGAGTTGCGCTTGGAGCAAGCAAGATACTTGCTCATCCAAAACACTTCCCTGAAGAGATGAGCTTCCGGTGATGCTTGAGGAGGCTCCTTGAGCATGAGGATCACCAGCGAATGGATTGTTACATTCTTGATGAGTGTCCTGCAAAAGAGGACAGCTACATGGGAAATTTTTTTCACTCATTATATTATAGGGGAAACAAAATAAGTAGTAGGACAATGAGAGCAGTATTTAGCTAGTTGCATAATAGGCGGGACAGGAGTGTAATTGTTACTACGAAATGTTTGCAGCATAGGTTCAACTTAAAGAATGAGAAGGGGAGCAGCAGAAGAAGAGTAGTGGAATACAAACCAGCAGCAGGGGATTGGGCGTGGATTGAGTGAGGGCGATTTGGTGGGCCAATTCCATGTCGGTTTGGAGTTGGTCATCGTCAAAGTGGGCATTTGCATGCCTAGCAAAGAATCAGTTTGGTGAATCACAGACCAGAATGGAGGTAAGTAAAATCGCAGCAGTAGCATATATACTGTAACACAGTGTAGAGACTAGAGAGGAGAAGAAAGAGGAAGAGTTTAGAGTTATACCATTGGAGCTCAGCCGTAAGGACCTGGACGTTGCAGATGGGGCAAGATGAGATCATCTCCTCTCCTCTCGACAGGCGGCCGAATTGCTGCAGGCTGCACTGCAGTAGATCGAGACCGGTCCGGTCGGCGACGAGAGGCGGGCGAACTGGTTGGTAATCGGAGACGTACGTACGGGGGAGGGGAGGGCAACAAACAATAGACGATTGGAGTGAGTCCCTCTCCCTCCTCCTCCGTATCTATCGCGATCTCGCGGAGTCGGTCGGAGTCGGCGGCGAGGCGACGACGGCGGCGGTCGGTCGGAGTCGGGGACGGCGAGGGGTTGGTTTCTTCAGTCCGGGCCTTGTCGATCGTGTCATGGCTGGGCTTCCATGTTTATCTTCTGGGGTGAGAAGCCCATTTAACTAAGGCCCAATTTCTGTGGTGGGCTGGGTAATTAAGAGGGCAAACAGAAAGACAGAAGAATCTAATTATGCCCATATATCGAAGTAATAAATAAGCAGCAGCACGCATGCATGTTTCGTCAACTTATGACTCTGTTCGTCCCAAACTCCCAATATATAACAGCCTAATAGTAGGATATTCAAATTTATAGTATTATTAGGCAGTGTCAAATTTGATACTGAGTTGTTATAACTTGGGATGGATGTATTTTTTTTTCTCAAAATAAGTTTATTTTTTATCCATCTCACGTACATCAATACAAACAACAAAAAAAACTAGAATATCGTCATTTTATCTCATTCCAATGTAACTATTCGTAACTTTATCAACTTGCAACACAACTTTTTTCTACTTTTTACAAACTTTAATGTGATAATTACTTTAAAAAATTATTTTGAAATAAATAAAAAAAATCTAAAAATATATATAATATGAGTCAAAGGAAGTAGTGTTTTTTTTAGCGGCTGAAGCAGGATCGGCATGACTGCTGGACACACCATAACCATAAAGCATATACCATTACCAGCAACGGATGCATAGCATAGGGGCATAGACAAGAGGTAGATAGCTGGCTGCATCGCTCAGCTGCAGACGAGACGATTGCTGGTCCATCATACATACATTCGTACATACAGATACAGTTACAGTAGCGCGCGGATGGATGGGTAACAGAGCTAACAGTGGCAAGCAATCAATCATTTTCCTGCATGCTAAGCTTCCCTCATCCATTCGGCAACCTAACCAACCTAACGAACGAACGACCCATATGCATCATACTCCGTATCTATCAGCGAGCGACAGATAACGAGTAGAATCAGCTGCTAGCAGTTTGAGTGGCGTAGCCCAACCTTCTCTTTATCTTTGGTTTTCTCTCCTCCTCCGGGCCGGGCACTCCATTCAATACACCCACACCCAGGCCGGCCCCTTGTTTGCATATAGGGCCATCGAATATGATTGCCTACAGTCCAACCATCATAATAATTATTAGTGATTTGGTAATTCACAGTGGTGTTTGAAAGCCTTAAATAAAGATAAAGACGAAGATAAAATGTTTCACGTAAAACGAGGTGACAATAACGTGCGATTAATTGAGTTTTAATTATTACAAACTTAAAAAATGGATTAATCTGATATTTTAGAGTAACTTTCATATTAAAAATTTTTTGTACGAAACGTACCGTTTGAGAGATTGAAAAGCGTGCCATGAAACTTTATCTTTTATCCGTACTGTTTTAGAAGAAAAAAACAGGGTAGGTCCAAATGAATTTTATTATCTTAAAAAGAAAGGATGCGCTGATGAAACCGCCAATCAAGTTTTTTTAAAAAAACTAAAAAAATGATAAGATTTGTCTGCTTTTGCTTCGTAACCACGTAGATACTAGGTTTATCATGGGAAGGATAAACCCATTACCCATCGGTAAGAGAGATCTTGGACTCGATCGGCTATGTTTTAGCTGTAGAGGTGGGATTTTAATCCATTTTTTCTTTTTTTTAAAACAAAAAACCTAGGGCATACCTTATAAGTTATACCGATCCATCGGTTTTACATTTTAAGTTTGTGTTCGATGCTACGGTTAGGACTTGGCTACTTTCTCGTTTGTCATAAGCAAACTTTTCAAATAGATAACAGTGTGATTTGTACAAAAACTTTATATATATAAATTTTTTTAAAAAATCAAACAAATTTATTTTAATTTTTAAATAGTTAATACTTAATTAATCATACGTTAATCGTCTGTTTCAATTTCCGTGTCATAAACTAGATAAGCCAAAATCAATATTTTCTCATTTTGATCGAGTTTTAGAGAAAAGTGTACTAGCATCTTACAATATCAAATTAGTTTAACTAAAATCACCAAGAAGTGTGTTTTGATAGTCCATTTATTTATTATTGTAGATGTTGGCCTATACACGGTCAAATTAAGTGTTAAGAAGTTTCATTTCAGATAAAAAAACTTAAGTAACTTATAATATAAAACAAATGAAGTATTCATTACTACAAAAACCTCCATAGGTATCGGCCACATAGGTGCCGGATTTGCTAGAACCGGCACCTAAAAGACAAATAGAGCCAATTTTTCTACGAACCGGCACCTATAAGGTCTTATAGGTGCCGGTTGGTTGGGAGAAGCTCATTGGTGCCGGTTTGTAAGAAAAACCGACACCTATGAGCCCAAAAAAGGTGTTGGCCTTCTTTACAAACCGGTACCTATCACATAGGTGCCGGTTCGTAATAAGAACCGGCACCTATGTTACGGCCACATAGGTGCCTCTTTAACCTAATAAACCGGCACCTATCATATATGTGCCGGTTCTTATTAAAAACCGGCACCTATGTGGTGGCTTCCTTCGGAAGGAAACTAAATAGGTGCTGGTTCATAACATGAACCGACACCTATTTCCCCCAAGTCTATATATACCCCTCGTTCACTGCATTCTCATAATTTTGAGGCTTCTCTTCAGCTCATCCAAACGGGGGAGGAGGTTTTGCCCAAAAATTTAAAAAATATCGAGAGATCTATGTGTTTGCATGCGTAAAGGTTAGTATGTGTTGATTCGATATGTAATTCGCACTAATATTTGTCAAGTTATTTTTTGCAATTTGCAAGTTGATTCGATATTTTTTGCAAGTTATCGAGAGATCTATTTGTTGAATGAGAAGCATGAGAAAGTACGATAACTTATTATATTGGAGTAATTTAGAGATTAATCATCAATGAGTAATGTAACTGTTATTAACATATATCAAAATTTCAATAGATATAGAGAATGATATACGTATGTTAGTGGTTAATTTAAGAATTTTCGTAGGAGCGATGGATGAAGGAGGGATGAACGTTCCGGAGCGCGGTACCTTGGAATATGCCAGGAGAGTAACCAACTTCGTGATCGCAACCACGAGATCCAGATCATTGAACACGACGGAACACTTGCGTTGTCCATGCGCTGATTGCAGGAATGAGAGACAGTTTCCTGCAAAACAAGTTCATGAGCATCTCCTAACAAGGGGTTTTATGCCTAATTATACATGTCAGGACAATCATGGTGAAGATGAGAATCCGGATGTAATGGACGGAGACAATGTGGAGTTGCCTGCTGACGGAGGTGGATATGATAGTGACGAATCAGATGGTTTAGATCAGATGTTACGCGACGGGGAGACAGCCTACGACGATGACAGGCAATACGAGAAGTTCAAGGGCATGGTGGAGGACTCAAAAACCCCGCTTTATCCAGGATGCAATGAGCAGCACACCAAGTTACACGTCATCCTCTCGTTGCTGCAGATGAAATCAACCAACGGTTGGAGTGACAAGAGCTTCACAGAGCTTCTACAGCTGATTGGAGACCTCCTTCCAGTGGGTCATGTACTGCCAGAAACAACATACCGAGCGAAAAAGGTTGTCTGCCCACTTGGACTGGAAGTGCAGAAAATTCACGCATGTCAAAATGACTGTATCATATATCGAGGTGACTATACAGACTTGGATACATGTCCAGTTTGCGGAGCACCGCGGTATATGGGTGGAGTTAACGATGATGATGATGTTGATGATGACAGTGGTGGCCTAGTCCTGAAGAAGAGGAAAGTGCCCGTTAAAGTTGCGTGGTATTTTCCTATAATCCCTCGGATTGAACGCATGTATGCAAACAAAAAACATGCAAAGATGATGCGTTGGCACCACGAAGAGCGTAAGAAGGATGGAATGATAAGACACCCTGCCGATGGATCTCAATGGAGAAAGATAGATAGAAAGTATAAAAAGCATTTTGCGCAGGAGATTAGGAATATAAGGTTTGGGCTGAGCACGGACGGGATGAATCCATTTGGTGACATGAGCAATCGGCATAGCACGTGGCCAGTGGCACTTGTTATCTACAACCTTCCTTCATGGTTGTGCATGAAGCGTAAGTATATTATGATGCGACTTCTAATCCAAGGGCCCAAGCAACCTGGCAACGATATCGATGTCTACTTCAGGTCATTAGTGGATGATCTTAAGTTTCTATGGGACCGGGGTGTGCAGATGGGGATGCATACAAAAGAGAGTACTTCACCTTAAGGGCAATGTTGTTCGTTACCATCCAAGATTACCCTGTAGCTGGTAACACATCCGGGCAAACAGTGAAAGGTGGTTGTGCATGTGTGCAGTGCATGCGGGATACAGCGATCAGGTGGCTGAAGTACTCCGGAAAGACTGTGTACATGCGCCATCGGAGGTTTCTTCCAGCCGGCCACCAGTACCGTAGCAAATACAAGAGATTTTGATGGCACGATGAAGGAGGGTACAACTCCAACACACCGTACCGACAGAGAGATTTTTGAAGAGGTACAAGATATTGAATGTATATTTAGTAAGGGGCAAGGCAATCGAGGCACAACGAGCAAGGGTGGTGAGAAATCTCTTTGGAAGAAGAAATCTATCTTTTGGGAACTACCATATTGGAAAGATTTGGATGTCCGTCACGCGATTGACGTGATGCATGTTGAGAAGAATGTGTGCGAGAGTTTGATGGGACTCCTGCTAAACATACCCGGCAAGACAAAGGACACGTTGAAAACCCGAAGAGACCTCGCAGACATGAACATCAGGCCCGAGCTACATCCTCAAGAACGGTCCAATGGTCGCCAGTACCTCCCTCCCGCGTGCTACACCCTTAGTGCCGCAGAGAAAATAAGCCTGTTGGAGTGCCTGCAGGGTGTCCGAGTCCCCTCTGGTTACTCTGCGAACATTAAAAGACTTGTCAACATGAAGGAGAAGAAATTAGTGGGCATGAAGTCACATGATTGCCACGTGCTGATGACACAACTTTTTCCTGTTGCTATTAGAGGCATTTTGCCATATAAGGTTTGAAATCTAATCATAAAACTGTGCTCGTTCTTCAATGCTATATATCAGAAGGTGATCGATCCAAGCACGCTAGACAAGCTCCAAGCAGATGTAATCATTACCCTTTGCCAGCTCGAGATGTGTTTTCCACTATCATTTTTTGATATAATGGTTCACCTCGTGTCACATATCGTGAAAGAGATAAAGATTCTCGGCCCAGTGTATCTGCATAACATGTGGGCTTTTGAGAGGTTCATGGGGATCATAAAGAAGTATGTGCGTAATAGAGCTCGACCAGAAGGCAGTATCGTAGAGGGTTATGCAACAGAGGAGGTGGTTGAGTTCTGTATCGATTATATGGATTGCATCCCATTGGTGTGTCGATGTCTCGGCACGAGGGCAGGTTACTAGGGAAAGAGACACTAGGGCATAAGGCAATTTTCGCTCCTAGCCTAGAAACATTACGGCAAGCACATTTCGTAGTGCTCCAGCAGTCGGCCTTGGTGGCTCCATTTGTCGATATGCATTATAACACACTCCGCAGCGAGAACCCAAGCAAATCAGAGGCATGGATAGCTAAGCAGCATAGGCTGAATTTTGGCGATTGGTTACGGAAGCATATCATTGCTATGAATACTGATAGTGACCAGCTGTATGTTTTGTCTCGAGGACCTGCGAGTACAATTCATTCATTCCAAGGGTATGACATTAATGGCTATACATTTTACACGAGAACCCAGGATGCCAAGAGCTCGTATCAAAACAGTGGTGTCTGCATAGATGCCTTCGACAGTAATGGTGTAGAACAAACGTACCATGGTTATATAGAGGCAATCTGGGAGCTTGAATATGGACCGCTGAAGGTACCACTTTTCCAGTGTCAATGGGTCAAAATTCCAAGTGGTTTGAGGATTGACAAGTACGAAATGTTCATCGTGGACTTAAACAATATAGGTTATCAAGATGAATCATTTGTGCTTGCAAAATCCGTAACACAAGTTTTTTATGTCAAAGACCCTTCCTCGTTGACCGAAGCATTGTCGGAGTTGAGAATATCGTTGATGAGGAAGGCTATGATCAAATCGACGAGCTACCACCGTTTGCAACAGATGTAGAAGGAGGTGAAGAAAGTCAGGAAGACGAAGACGAGGAAGAAGCACCATATGTTCGCAGCGACCATGAAGAAAGAGTAATTGTGATAGAGCTGCATGTTTGAATTGTACTATAACAAACATGTAATTGTGTAATTGGTCCAGCCTTAGTGCAGGCTATTGGTGTGTGTCTCTATCTACCTATCTATCTTGCTATATATATATCTATATATATTACGAGATTTCGATTAATTGAATTCAGTATAAGTTCAAGGCATATTAGAGCTCTAAGCATGTTATGGGTTGTGATCAAACCATAGATACCAATCAAAAATAAATAGGCACTAAAAACAGTACATGTTCAAACATCATTAACTAACTCTTTATCAATCTCGATTCATTTGAATATGAGGACAAGAGTTGGACCGATTCAATTAATTAGAATAGAACAATTACACAACCAAAGAGAAAATATGGTATTTGTTGGCAGTAGATGGGTTTCACTAAATCAAAATTGTGGCACTTTACTAATTTATTTTAGATTTGAAATTCTTATAATTTATATATATATATATATATGAATGATGCCCCAAACAACAGCTTACTTGCATGGATCTCTATAGTCAGAGCTTTTGCTGTGAATACTGTAAGATTTCCACACATATCCTGGCTGTGAATACTGGCTGTGAAGTACTACATTTGCAAACATGTAATTGTGATTGTGTTAAAGGTACCTGTATAACCCCCCAGAATTGTCCATAGGTACCGGTTAGTATTAACAACCGGCACCTATGTGGTAAAAGGTGCCGGTTGTATATAAGAACCGGTACCTATATGGTAGAAAAGGTGTCGGTTTCAATCTACAACCAGCACCTTTTAACATAAATAGGTACTGGTTCCATTTTACAACCGACACCTTTTACCATAATAGGTACCGGTTGTAAATTGGAACCGGTACCTATGTGGCTTGTATATATGTTGGGCCATCGCCATTTCCCAAGCCACTGCCGACGTCATTTCCCCCAAACCACCCTGCCGACGCCATCGCTCTACCGGCCGCCGCCCGCCGCCCGCCGTCGCCGTCCACCGCTGTCCTCCTCCTGCCCCACCGTCGGTCCTCCCCCTACCTGGATCTACCGCTGTTGCCGTCCACCGTCGTCCTCCTTCCAGATCCGCGGGCCCCTCGCCCGGCCGCCTGCGCCCTCCATCCCCATCCTCCTCCACCGCCGCCGCTGCCCTCCTCCAGCGCCGGCATCCTCCATCGTCGCCGGTGCTCTCCTGCAGCGCCGTTGCCGTCCACTGCCGTCCACCATCGCTGTCCACCGCCGTCCACCGCAGCCGCCCTCCTCCGCCGCTGTGGTGTTCTCCTCCGTCGTTGTGCTGCTGCTGCGGGAGGTGCTGCCACGCTCCTCTAGCGCCGCCGTCCTCCATCGTCACCGCCGCCCTCCTCCTCCCTGCCATCGGGTATTGTAGTATTGTCCACATCTTGATACTCCATAACCCTTTCTATATTACTAGTTGTGATTCATGGGAACCTTTTATCATATCAGTTGTGATTCATGTATTGTCCACATCTTGGTTTTTGCTTTTAAGTACATGCTGGACACATAGACGCACTGAAGCACACATACCATATGCTCATGCCCACACCTGTACATCCTAGCAAACATCTTAGTGTATATGTATGTACTACCATCTTAGTGTATAATCTAAGGCATAAACTACACATGATTCTTGTAAGCAATGATTTGTTCCATTAGAGATATTCCATTATATTGGTCAGCCTCAATAAAAGCGAAGATATAAGTTCCACGGACAAGTATGGATGCTGCCACCACAACTCTTGCTTGTAAATATTCTTCCCAAAAGAATGGGGTTGTAGAGTTTAGTTATCCATTAGTTCTTCCATCTAGCGCACCCTCATAAGTTTATTACCTATTTTTGAAATTGACAGTTGGTGAGGCAGTACTGCAGTGATAAACTGATAATTCAGAATTCAGAGATAGAGTTTTTCAACTGACAATATAGGACAAGGTTAAAGTAATGTCTGAACTAGACAATTCCAGAATTCTTCAGAACTTGAAAAATTAGCAAATCATCTATTTAAATAGCAAGGTTAAGTACCATACTTGCCAAAAACCTGTTATCACTGTATCCATAATTAAAGTCAATATTCAATTTCAGTTTTCAGAATTAAACAGCTTTATAAATGAAAATTAATCAGTTGCTAACTAGAGAACTAAAGTTGACAGGTTTAGAACAAGAACTACTCCTATATCTTCACTTTCAGATTCCAGATTTCAGAACAAAAGCAAAGTTAGTTCATTCATGTGGTGTAAATATAGTCAGTTTTGAATATGTAAGTAACACATACTCTAGGTTTCAGGCAATCTGTAGAACAATTATGTACATAAGGATTGCTTTTGAATTTCACTACTCAAATTCATGTTTCAGAACTAAACAGATTTCAGAACTTGAGCACAAATTCAGAAATTTTGACGGCTTATAACTTTCATATGCTTAATAGTAAAATTGAAATTCTTCCTTTGATACATTAATACACTATAGCTATGCAAAGTACATTAGTACACTTGCTTTATAAGGCTGTGTTCTTTTCCATATTTTTTCAATTTTGGGTCTCTCACTTTTCGCGTACACGTTTTCTAAACTGCTACATGGTGTATGGAATTAGATAGCATTACTTTACTGTTGGTATATTTGGAAGAATATCATCAAGAGGACAATAAGTTCTTACACTAATTTCTTGTATCTATCTAGCAGTAGTTCTAGCCTAGGTCTACAAAAGGAAATGTCAGGGGAACAAGATAACATTAGGCCTGCAAATTCTGGAGAAAACGATGGTGGTAATGGTAGCCCAAGTGGCTTTCTAAACTTGAATCAGCCCGGTGTTAACCCGCACAATACGGAGGTAAATTAACCCATCTGGAACAAATAATACCTTAAAAGTACATATATCGTCAGATATGAATGACTAATTTATACTGATGTTTGAAGGAGCTTGACCCTTCGGCCACTACCTTTACACATTCTTTGTCAAGCTGCAGGACATGAATACCATCCTTCTGCCCTACCACTTTAAGTAAGTGTGGCATTATCATTGTACCTCCCATCGTTGTACTTTAAGATGTTAATTGTTCTCTTCCCTTGTATGTAGGCCTCACTGGATTCTTATTGCGATCCATTTAAACAATTCCAAGATTGTCATCATGGATTCAATGAGGAAACCGCAATCCAACTACCAATCCCTCATTGACATCCTAGATAAGGCACTTGTGAAGTACAAGAAGAAGTGTATTCGACACGCTCNAGCTATTTCGCGGCGACCACAGAATTTCTGCCCAAGCGGGTTTTCTTTCTTAATTCTTTTCATAAAGTAGTACAAATATATGTTAACAATACTATGATGATGTAGTCCGTATATATATAATATTCATTTGTTTCATATTATAAGTTACTTAAGTTTTTTATCTGAAATCAAACTTCTTAACACTTAATTTGACCGAGTGTATAGGTCAACATCTACAATAATAAATAAATGGACTATCAAAACACATTTCTTGGTGATTTTAGTTAAACTAATTTGATATTGTAAGATGCTGGTATACTTTTCTCTAAAACTCGATCAAAATGAGAAAATATTGATTTTGGCTTATCTAGTTTATGACATGAAAATTGAAACGGACGATTAACGTATGATTAATTAAGTATTAACTATTAAAAAATAAAAATAAATTTGTTTGATTTTTTAAAGAAATTTATATATATAAAGTTTTTGTACGAATCACACTGTTATCTATTTGAAAAGTTTGCTTATGACAAACGAGAAAGTAGCCAAGTCCTAACCGTAGTATCGAACGCAAACTTAGAATGTAAGTCTGATATAATTTATGCCCTAGGTTTTTTGTTTTAAAAAAAAGAAAAAATGGATTAAAATCCCACCTCTGCAGCTGAAACATAGCCGATCGAGTCCAAGATCTCTCTTACCGATGGGTAATGGGTTTATCCTTCCCATGATAAACCTAGTATCTATGTGGTTACGGAGCAAAAGCAGACAAATCTTATCAATTTTTTAGTTTTTTTAAAAAAACTTGATTGGCGGTTTCATCAGCGCATCCTTTTTTTTAAGATAATAAAATTCATTTGGACTTTAGCTTAAAATAAACAAGTAAATATTAGAGAAAGTACACCACTGTGAATTACCAAATCACTAATAATTATTATGATGGTTGGACTGTAGGCAATCATATTCGATGGCCCTATATGCAAACAAGGGGCCGGCCTTGAATGGAGTGCCCGGCCCGGAGGAGGAGAGAAAACCAAAGATAAAGAGAGCTGATTGCACTGCTGCAATTGCAGTCGTCTCGTCTGCAGCCAGCTATCTACCTCTTGTCTATGCCCCTATGCTATGCATCCGTTGCTGGTAATGGTATATGCTTTATGGTTATGGTGTGTCCAGCAGTTATGCCGATCCTGCTTCAGCCGCTAAAAAAACCACTACTTTCTTTGTCTCATATTAAATTTATTTTTAGATTTTATTTATTTATTTCAAAATAATTTTTTAAAGTAATTATCACATTAAAGTTTGTAAAAAGTAGAAAAGAATTGTGTTGAAAATTGATAAAGTTACGAATAGTTACGAGATAAAATGAGGATATTCTAGTTTTTTATTGTTTGTATTGATGTATGTGAGATGGATAAAAAATAAATTTAAAGACAAAGGAAGTACATCCATCTTAGGTTATAACAACTCAACTCAGTATCAAATTTGACACTGCCTAATAATACTATAAATTTAAATATCATACTATTAGGCTGTTATGTATGGGGAGTTTGGGACGAACATAGTCATAAGTTGACGAAACATGCATGCGTGCTGCTGCTTATTTATTACTTCGATATATGGGCATAATTAGATTCTTCTGTCTTTCTGTTTGCCCTCTTAATTACCCAGCCCACCACAGAAATTGGGCCTTAGTTAAATGGGCTTCTCACCCCAGAAGATAAACATGGAAGCCCAGCCATGACACGATCGACAAGGCCCGGACTGAAGAAACCAACCCCTCGCCGTCCCCGACTCCGACCGACCGCCGCCGTCGTCGCCTCGCCGCCGACTCCGACCGACTCCGCGAGATCGCGATAGATACGGAGGAGGAGGGAGAGGGACTCACTCCAATCGTCTATTGTTTGTTGCCCTCCCCTCCCCCGTACGTACGTCTCCGATTACCAACCAGTTCGCCCGCCTCTCGTCGCCGACCGGACCGGTCTCGATCTACTGCAGTGCAGCCTGCAGCAATTCGGCCGCCTGTCGAGAGGAGAGGAGATGATCTCATCTTGCCCCATCTGCAACGTCCAGGTCCTTACGGCTGAGCTCCAATGGTATAACTCTAAACTCTTCCTCTTTCTTCTCCTCTCTAGTCTCTACACTGTGTTACAGTATATATGCTACTGCTGCGATTTTACTTACCTCCATTCTGGTCTGTGATTCACCAAACTGATTCTTTGCTAGGCATGCAAATGCCCACTTTGACGATGACCAACTCCAAACCGACATGGAATTGGCCCACCAAATCGCCCTCACTCAATCCACGCCCAATCCCCTGCTGCTGGTTTGTATTCCACTACTCTTCTTCTGCTGCTCCCCTTCTCATTCTTTAAGTTGAACCTATGCTGCAAACATTTCGTAGTAACAATTACACTCCTGTCCCGCCTATTATGCAACTAGCTAAATACTGCTCTCATTGTCCTACTACTTATTTTGTTTCCCCTATAATATAATGAGTGAAAAAAATTTCCCATGTAGCTGTCCTCTTTTGCAGGACACTCATCAAGAATGTAACAATCCATTCGCTGGTGATCCTCATGCTCAAGGAGCCTCCTCAAGCATCACCGGAAGCTCATCTCTTCAGGGAAGTGTTTTGGATGAGCAAGTATCTTGCTTGCTCCAAGCGCAACTCCAAAGCAATGCTCAGGAAATACAAGGTGGCGTTATGAACTTGTTGAGAGCCTGCCTGGAATCAGAAGCAGGTTCATCAACAAGTATAATATCAGCACATGTTGATCACCATCAGAGTCTTTCATCAGAAGATAAGGGGTGGGGATGTGGGTGGAGAAATATCCAGATGTTGAGCTCTCATTTGCTGAAGCAAAGGCCGGAAGCAAGGGAGGCTTTATTTGGTGGTTCTGGATTTGTTCCTGACATCCCTTCACTTCAGAGGTGGCTTGAGATTGCTTGGGATAAGAAATTTGATACCCTTGGCTCAAGCCATTTTCATAACAAAGTTTATGGCGCCAAGAAGTGGATAGGGACCACGGAATGTGCTGCCCTTCTCCGCTATTTTGGTTTGCGCGCAAGGGTTGTAGATTTTGATAGCACAGAATTATCAGGTCCTCACAGTAAGAATGGAAAACATGCACCAAAAAGAGTACAAGGGCCAATGGACAAGTTCTTGATAAAGAATGTTTCTCCAACATCTACATCTTCTGAACTTTGTCGAGAAGATGCTGAAAACATGAGAGGCCAACAGGTTCTTGTAGACTGGATTTGGAACTACTTTGCTACCAGGCATTCTGATAAATCGGACAATTCAAGGCGTGTGCTTGTGAGTAATAAAACGTAAGGGATCTCCTGTTCTCAGAAATGTTCAATCTCACCATCTGAAATGCTTGCAGCTTTTGTAAGTGCATGTTAACGCTACGCTTAAGAATGTTGTAGACTGACTAGTGTGGTGTTATTCGCAGCCCATTGTATTTCCAACATCAAGGTCATTCCAGAACCATAGTTGGGATCCAAAAGCAAAATGGTCAACATGGAATCAAGATCGATTTACCCTTTTGATTTTGGACCCTGGCCATGCAGAAATTCTGTGGTCGCCGCGAAATAGCTATAGATAGAAGATAGGTGTGTCGTTGGTTGGAACAATGAATGGATGGCCCCGGCGGCCCCGGCAGGTGGTCTCCTGTGTGCTCGATGCATGCATCGATCGTCTATACTCACTCAAGTCTATCTTGATGAAAGGATAAATCGATGATTGCTTTTGCGAGCTTCAGTTTGCTGTTGTAATTGCAATCCATGCCAATCATGCATGTACACTTCTACAGTTCTACTCACTTCACTTCTTCTGTACATTCAAAATATTTCCTCCGTTTTAAATTATAAGACGTATATTTTTTATATAATTTTCAATGACATACTTTGATAAGTAATTTATTTTATGTTATGTTTTCAATAAATATAAAATTAGCATCACATAAAAATACTTTAAAATATAAATATAGTAATATAACATGTATAATACTTATCATAAATATGGTTACTATGATTATTGGTTAAAAGTTATTAAGTTTGATTTTTTCTAAAAAAGAGGCATCCTATAATTTGGGACGGATGAAGTATACGTGTTCTGTTTTGTTAGGATAATTTTTCACAAGTACTCTGTTAGAATATTATTTATATTAAAAAAGTAGTATAATACTTTCATAAAAGTTATAATAAATCTAAATTTAATCCTTTCATAAAAGTTATATCCTATTAGAGCAACTGTAGTGAGTACTACTTCCTTGATTCATTTCGTTCCTTCCAGCTGCTCCCGGCCCGATCTAGCTAGAACAATCGATCGGGCAATCAATCTCGTTCGTCAGCTAGCTAGCCACGTTACCATCATGGTGTACGGCGTCTTCGTCGTCCTTGTTCCAGTACGATCGACCAACGCAAAAAGGAAAACAAATCATAAAGGGAATGTTGATTGATCGAGTGATTGGGCGATTTAAGTCCGGACTACATACGCAACCAAATCACACACTAATGAAAACGTACGATTCCTTCTTTTGTTCGCCCATTGGTTCGATTTTGCTGCCTGGTAGGACTTTACTGTCATATTATCATACAAATATATAGGGTGTCCACTCCCCGTGCCCTCTTCTTTTAGGTCCCCTTTAATTCAAAGAAAAATCTATAAATTTTAAAGGATTTTATTCCTACAAAAAATTTTAAAAGCATCAAAGGAATTTCTTCGTATATTTCTGAAAAAATTTTAATATGAGATAAAATCTTATGAAAAGTTTTCTTTGGTCTTATCTCTCATCAAATCCTCATGTTTTTTCAATGGTCCAATCAAACATTAATTCTTATGTGTTTTACATTTACATTCATATCAAAATCCTGTATTTATTTTCTTTTCGCTCTATTTTCTCAATCCTGTGTTTGAAAAGTGTTTACACCCAAATTTGACACCTAGAATCGAAATAGGAAAATATGGCCGAATTTGGAAAGGATCCGGTTTCCTTCACAGAGGCCGGTCAGACCGCCGTGTATAGGCCGGTCAGACCGGACAGTGGGGCCGATCTGACCGGCGGCATGTGGCCGGTCAGACCGGCAGAGTCCGAGACCAAGACGAATTTCGTCGGGTCTTGGATTTCCTTACTCGGGAAGGTAATTTTAGAGCTTCCATTGGTTACTACCCCGAATTGGACGTGGAGGAGGACCTGTAGAAGGCAAGCCCAACCCCTTTATAAGGGCCAAGGCCGGTTCGATTTTAGCCCCCGCACAATTTCAATCTATACAATCGAATCATTCTTTTACCTTTACTTTCAGCCATGTTTTCTACTTTACATTAGTTTCGTCCATCTTTGTCGGTTTGCGCCGTAAACCGTCCGCCATCGCTGCGAGAGTGCGATATCCCTTTGTAGGTTTGTCCCGTAAACCTTCCGTTTGCCCACGAGACAGGTAGTTATCCTCGTATCGATTTAAATCGGCCTAGAGGCTGATTTTGATCTCTAAATCGGCTTCGCTAGCCGGTTTAGCCGTTTTCTACAAAACCCATCTTGATTTGGCTTTTTGCTAGATCAAGGTGGTTGGCGACTCCATACACCGCAAGACGTTTAGGTGTCAGTAGTGTTAGCGGCTTTTGACCGAAAAAGTTGCCAACACGAATTGGCGACTCCACTGGAGACACAACCAAAGCCGAAGTGGTTACCTTCCGGCTTATCCCGCTCTCAAAAGAGGAGGCTACAACGTCTTCGGGCCAGAGATCAGAAGAAAACAAAGGCCGAAGACATGAGAAACCAAATATGCGACAATTTAGAGCCTTGAACAATATCTAAGCAAGTGTGGAGACTTAAGAAGGTACGAGTTGAGAGACCGATGATCTCCCACAGTAGTAGTAAATTCAATTTGATGAGAGAAAAGTCATCGGTCATTAGAGATAAGTTTCTTCCACATGTTACTATGGATGTTACTACGGTGTTTTTCTTGCCTTCAAAATCGTGTAATCAACAAAACCGATTTTGCTTGGGGGGCAAGGCATTAGCACGCTTATAAAGAAATCAAGAGAGATGAACGGCGATGGATACAACAACAAATCTTTGAGCCGCCGTTTGTTTGATGCTAAGGCGAGGTATGTGTTTATTTGTGTTCATTATTATATTATGCTTATGCCTTGATAGAATATTGGTTGCTATTTAGCACATGTGTCTTTGTTTGTTATCAATATTATACATACATATTGCAAATGCCAGTTCTGAGTGATGGAATTGGCAAGTTGGCATATAATTTATTTGAAATATGATTTGGCTAATGGGTTTTTGTATTTATTAAAAAGCCAAATTTTGTGTGCTTTATGGATCATCATTTAAGATATCGATTTCATAATCATTGCACCATGAAGGTTTTGCTTCATAATAATTCGGCTTATGTCAATGGCCAATGTGATGACTTGATCTAATATTACCTAGAGTTTCTATGTTTTTGCAACATTGGCCTTGTCATAATATTTTTTATACATACGCAAGCCGACTATAATATTTGCTTTTCTAGTCTATTAGAATTTATCTGTGTAAGACATCTAAATTTGGTGATTCATTATTGGTCCTTCGACAAGTGGCTGAGAATTTTGTATGCTTTGATAATTATTTTGAATAGTCATTTGAGGAATTATATTGACCAATAATTTGACACAACAAGTATCTGGCTGTAAAGATAGAAGAGGCCTATTTTATATACTAAAAGCCGATACTTGATTAGAAAGTATGCAAGGTAACTCTAAGACCAGGCCGGTTCAATCACAATTGCATGACCAATCTAATCAAAATACATGGCCAGTCCAACCGATGCTCTACTACCGGTTTGACCGATGCCTCACTGCCGGTCCGACCGTGGTTTCTCCATTGGTCTGACCGAGCACAACACCGGTCAGACCGCAGCTTTAATGCCGGTCTGACTAAGGATTGCAGCCCGTAGTGCATAGCTGGAGGGCATGAGCTTAAATTTTATTAAATAGCCGAATTTGTCTTGTGAGATTCGGTTGATGTTTTATGATTTCAAGATTATTCATTGGAGAGCTCTACTAGTTGAATATCTAAAAAATCTAAGCAATACGGTTGATCGGAGAAGGTCTCTTAGGGAGTTCGGTGGTAAGTATTTAAGTATTTTTTGTTGCCGAACCATGGAGTTAGTACTTTCAAAGTATATGTTTAGATGCTGATCAATCTGAAATTGCTATGGATATAGTTGATATTAGTAGAATTTATTAATCGGCTTGAGGGATAAATTATTTAGCCGGTTGATTCTCCTTGTTTGGGTGAGGTAATCTATCGGTCAATGGTTATAAGATGTTAATAGTGATAGAATGACCGATAAAAGTTTAAAGACTTTGGAAAAGACTAAAGAGATGAAAGGAAAATGATAGCCAAAGTTTATATTTTGAGTGAAATCGTTTCAAGATTAGGGACATGACATCAAAAGACGATTTTACCGTAAGGGTCTAAGGGTGAAGTACTCAATGGGTAATCATCTAGTTAAGAATGTTTATACCGAGTTGTGTAATCGTTCTTAGTAGAGTGCTGATTTGTTATGACAAAACAAAGAGAACGATTTACTAAGCACAAAGAATCTTGTATGGCCGGTAATTGGGTTATCGCCCTAAGTCCATGTGCTCTATGCTTTTAGGTTCACAAGTTCACCAAAAAGGCAGGGGACATGTGTTTACACCCAAATTTGGCACCTAGAATCGAAATAGGAAAATATGGCCGAATTTGGAAAGGATTCGGTTTCCTTCGCAGAGGCCGGTCAGACCGGACAGTGGGGCCGGTCTGACCAGCGGCATGTGGCCGGTCAGACAGGCAGAGTCCGAGACCGAGACGAATTTCGTCGGGTCTTGGGTTTCCTTACTCGGGAAGGTAATTTTAGAGCTTCCATTGGTTACTACCCCGAATTGGACGTGAAGGAGGACCTGTAGAAGGCAAGCCCAACCCCTCGATTGTAGCCCCCGCACAATTTCAATCTATACAATCGAATCGTTCTTTTACCTTTACTTTCAGCCATGTTTTCTACTTTACATTAGTTTCGTCCATCTTTGTCGGTTTGCGCCGTAAACCGTCCGCCATCGCTGCGAGAGTGCGATATCCCTTTGTAGGTTTGTCCCGTAAACCTTCCGTTTGCCCACGAGACGGGTAGTTATCCTCGTATCGATTTAAATCGGCCTAGAGGCTGATTTTGATCTCTAAATCGGTTTCGCTAGCCGATTTAGCCGTTTTCTACAAAACCCATCTTGATTTGGTTTTTTGCTAGATCAAGGTGGTTGGCGACTCCATATACCGCAAGACGTTTAGGTGTCAGTAGTGTTAGCAGCTTTTGACCGAAAAAGTTGCCAACAAAAAGGTCCTTATTCTCTCTTAATTTCTTGGTCTGTTCTTTTATCTCTCTACTATCTCTTTTTCCCCAATGTTGTATAATCTTCATGTTTTTATTATAACTAATTAAATAACATGTACTTCATTAACCTTATAAATAACTCAGACAAAACAAGTAACTCTAGTTGATCCATGTATATGAATTATCTTCCGTAGAAAATCCTCCATCACCTGGTACCATAACATCGACGCATCATTTTTCTCAAAAAGAAATGTGAAATGCAGGACACCAAAAAGCAGTAGGCCCCAATGTTTCTCTGTAGCAGTCAGTCTAGTGTCCCCCATGGCCCCATCTGAAAGAAACAGATCTAATAAAAAGTTGCATATATATACATGTGTGTGTTTGTGGGTTTGGCAGCTTTACCCATTTGGAACCTTTCTTTCTATCCCAAGAACAATTAATCTAGCATATATATTTTTCGTTCATTTTTCTCTATTTTTCATCATCAAGTATCTCATTCATATTCAGGTATATGTGGGGGTACTGTAGCTGTAGCCGACAACAGAAGAGAAGAGAGCACAGAGATACTTACAAGCTGCCTGATAGCTACAGCGTTGCATTGCGCCATACCGGCCATAACCTTAGCTGATACAGATACAGTATGATATAGATCTCAGATGATACTTATTCAGAAAAAGGCAAAAGCTACAGTGGTGTTCTTTTCTCCTGAAGATGAAGATGAAAATGAAGATTAAATGTTTTACGTAAAACGAGATGATATTAACGTATGATTAATTGAGTTTTAATTATTACAAACTTAAAAATAGATTTATTTGATATTTTGAAACGACTATCATTCAGCTGTACGTCCTTGGGTTCAGTTCAGACCGGCTGCAGGCAGCAGGTTGCATGCAATTTGGCACTTGCTGAATGCGTGAGAATATCATCTATTTACTCCAAATGTACTAGCTCCTTAATGCATCCTTAATTAACTGTATACTCCAAATGAATATCATATATCTGATTCAGAAATCAGAATTTCACATCACCGAGAGCTTAACTACTGTATGTCCTTCCTGACCTTATCCGAGCAATCGAGCTGACCGCCGACCAACCAGCAGCTTATACAGAAACAGTGAAAGCCTGCAAACTGCAGTACAGTTCTCCTCTCTATATCCTATTGTGATCATCCCCTAAGATTTTGAAGGTTTTTTCAAAATAATTATCATCTAGTCTTTTTGTTTATTTATGTAAAGAGTAAAATATATTACAAGCAACCAACCATAATTAATTTTTATTGGTGTAATGTCATGCAATATTTAAAATATAAACAATCTACGAAACACGAAACGATGTAGCGTCTTAACCGATAAGAATTAATTTGAGAATAATGAATATTTTAATGTTTTTATCTTAATGTTCTTTACTTCGGAGAGGATTAAATTGAGATGGAGGGAGTAATAGCTAAAAAGACTTGATTCTTCTTAATTAGAAGTAGCCAATATATGCTTTCGGATGCATATAAATTCTCCTCCTGCCTACCAGATCGATCGATGCACAGTTTGAAGATAGATAGGGGATCTTGAAGTGACAAATTATAAGGACGAGGACGCAATCATCACAACAAACCAAGGAACACTCCACATGTAAAAGGCTGCATGCCACATCACCTCCTCTGCCTGCTCTTCGGTCTTGCCGCATCTGCATGCCTCCAAATCAACCGGTTTACCAATGACATTCACCAAGCATGAATAAAAATTTACTAATAGAACCGGTACTTGATTTTTATGAAAATAGATTAAAATCCAGCCTCTACATTTAAACCGGAATGTACGTAGCCACATGATTTGTGCTTCACATTCTTTACAATCAAGTTTGTTTCCATTGGACTATTTACTGCTTTATGATTTGATAAACACGAACTATAATATTGTAATAAGTAACGGCTATGTGCTATATTTTCATTATAAAAAAATATATTCCACATTTCCACCGGTTTCACCTCACTACATACTCAGCTATAGCTATCTTCATCAGCAGCAGAGGCTGAGGTGAGCTGAGGTGAGCTGAGTATTTGAGTGATATAAAGCTAGCTACTCCAGTATACTGACTGCACTAAGCTTAAACCTCACTCGACTACCACACCACAAAAGTGAAATCTTCTTCGCTAGTAGGAGTCTACCCAAAGCTAGCTAGAGGAGAGGACGCCACCATGGCGATGGCGCCGCACGACCAGCACGACCACGAGCCGGACCACGCCCACCGCTCGCCGTCCAACGGCACGGCAGCGGCCAGCACCATCGCCACCAACAGGTGGGGGCCCTACTCGGGCGCCGGCGACTTCGCCAGCAACATGGCCGTCATCCTCGCCGCCCTGCTCGCCGCGCTCGCTTTCGCCCTCGCGCTCAACGCCGCCGTCAGGTACCTGCTCCGCCGCCACCGCCGGGCCAGGCAACGACCAGGCGCCAGCGCCGCCTCCGAGGACCCGGAGAAGCCGCCTGTGCAGGAGGCCGACCCGCCGCCGCCGCCCCCGACTCTGGTGTACTCCGCGGCGGGCACCAAGCTGGCCGGCGCCGCGGAGTGCGCCATCTGCCTCGCCGAGTTCGTCGACGGGGACACCGTGCGCGTCATGCCGGTGTGCGGCCACGGCTTCCACGCGCGCTGCATCGAGCGATGGCTCGTCGGAGGCAGGCGCTCCTCGTGCCCAACTTGCCGCGCGCCGGCCGCGACGCCGCCCAGCGCCCCAGCTAGCGAGCCTGCGGCGGTGGCGCCTTGATGCATGCGGCCAACTGATTTGGCCCTTGTTCTTGGCAAGTTCTCCTCTGTCTTTCTTCGCTTCTTTCTTTCTTGCTTGCTTTCATGTGTAAATATTCGCAAGAGATGATGGATTTGATCCAACTGGATGGATCATTTAGTGTCTCTCTGTTTTGTTTGGCTGTTCAACGGGATGTATGAACCGAGAGTTTAGAGTAGGCTGAAAAAGTGAAAATGATTGATTATTCTCCTGTTCGATTATACTTTCTTGCCCTTCTTTTATCACAACATCTGTTCAGTTATTGGATTCTTTTTTCCCATGTGAACTAGTGTTGGTGCCAAGAAATTCCTCTGGAATCTGGACTCAGATTTGCATAAGTAAGGTTTAGCAGAGTGGCCCTTCCAATGGTATGTAGAGGCTGCAAATTTGCTACAAACTCGACAAATTTGTTTATTGGGAAGGGTTGAAACATCTTATTTTTGTTAGACGAAGGAGACATCCTAGCTTGTTTTGTGAAGGAGAAAAAAACAAACAGGTAGGTGACCATTCAATTTCGAGTAATCAATATGGTGTTTATATCGTTGGTTTTGTGGTCACTCAATGTGTGGTGTGCCTCTTGAATGACTGGAATCGGCAATATAATTCCGCATGCTTAATTCTGACGGCAAGTTCAGTATAAGTGGCATGATTCCGGCAAACTTTGGTAATATCTAGATTGACAATGCATGGTAATCAGTGCTACTTTACTCCACTGGATATTTATACAGAAGCTTAGGTTGTGCTTAGTCTACGCCTAATCTGGCAAAGTGGATCAGAGGAAAAAACTTGTTATCCAACAACAGTGAGTTCTACAGTGTTTCCACTCACATCGATTAATTCAGATTGTAGCTGCCTTTGATGCCTTCAGTCATCATTCAGAAAAACGACAATTACTATCTCTGTTTCAATGTGGTTAATTCTCCACCCAAACGACAATGCTTCCGGTTCCAGATCGTTTCCTTGCGTGAAAAAAAGTTAGCACTTGTGCATGAGTCAAACAGTAGTCAAATTATGGGTCTTCCCGAGTGTTGGATCCATGCTCCTTAATTTATATGGGGAGAGGGGCTGCATGAGCAGCGATCGCAATCATCCATCAGAAACCTGATGATTAATCTCGAGTTACATGCATTATCGTTTCAGGTTCCAGCACTCACAAATCGGGGTGCTTATGGTCACCTCGTCTGACAACAATTCATTCAGACAGACACGTTTACTCCTAGGCCTGGTGTGTGGTTTGACCATATAAATATTCTTCATTACAGCGATAGAAAATAGTTTCTGAATAGTTTTGCTCAAACAAAACTAAACTACAGTAGAGGTGATCAGAACTCCAGTCCAGTCTTCTTTTTTTTTTTTTCTGAATGGAGTCAACAGTATATGGCACGCGCGTAAACCGCGATCCCTCTCCGGCCCATACAGAAGGCAGCCCGCATCGCTTCCTTCGTTCCTTCCTCGAATAGGTCCACAGTGGGCCGACGGTCAATATGGGTCGAAATTTACCGTCTCCACAAAATATATGGGCTTCACTCGGGCCCAATATGTATGGGCCCTGTGGGGCCCAAATTTCGCTACGTCGACTGGGCCCATGACAATACTCGGAAAACTGTCCATATATTACTTGCAGGCGCGCTAACCCCAGGAATTTTTAGCATTTTTAATTTTTATTTTTTAAAGATTTGCAAAAATAATTTTAGGTTTGAAAATATTGCAAATCTAATCTCCAATCGCTTTTGTTGACGTGGTAGACGACCGTTGGGCACCGTCTGCCGCGTCGCGGCTTTTATTCGAATAAATCCCTTGCCGCTCTCGGCAAGGGCGATTTTTCCCTGTAGGGGGCCGCCTGCCAAAGGGCCATTGGAGTCTCGAGCGCTGCAAAGGCCTCCTCGGTGAACTGGGATTACATGGCCAAAAATCGCCCTTGCAGAGGGTGAGATTTGGCAAAAATCGCTCTCTGCAAGGGTGGCAAGGGGGCCGCCTGTAAAATTACGGGCAAAAATTGCCCTCTGCAAGGGCTGCAAGGGGGTCGCCTGCAAAATTGCCAGGGCAGCCACCCTTTTGCAGGCGGCCCCCTGTTGCTACAAGAAAAAATCGCCTTTGCCGAGGGCGGTGTTAACGACCAAATTTGGTAAATCAAATATTGGATCTGAAGATAGAATCAAAGCGGGTTTGGAGGAAGCTGGCGGTTACCAAAACAGAGCAAGAATCGGTTAGTGACCGAATCGGCTACGGTGTCTATCGACTGGTGACCGAATCGGCTATTGTGACCATCGGCTGAGACAGAGTCGGACAAGGATAGCCGATGTAGCCGATTCCGACGAAAGGATAACAGAGTCTGTGTCGGGGTTGGTTGGTGAGCTTCATGAGGATTCCCATATACGGATTGGGTCCGAAGAAGGGAATTGTATCTATTGCTTAGGATATAATGTTAGTTTCCTAGTAGATACTGTCGGTTAGAGTCTGTATTAGGAAACTGTCTTTAATATGAGTTGTAATAGAGATAGGGGTCGTGTCCGATAAGGACTTATTGTGAAGTTCTGGGTATAAATTAAGCCCAGGTTCGTGTAAAGAAAAAACACAGATCAATACAACAACTTCGGCGCATCGCCACCTTTACTCTTTCATCGTTTTTTCGACGAGTTCTTGCTTTCGAGTTGGGCTGCATCGGTTTCGATCTCCAGCAAGAGGTAAAACTTGTTATGGCGGCTTGCGCTCTCGGGATTAGTGCTTCCATCTTCATGACACTCTAATCTTGTTTGCGTAAATCGTCGAGTTATCATATATATTGTATAATCTAGATTGATATCAGCATATAACTCAGATTGGTTAATAACTGTTCTACAGAAAACTAGCCGATAGAGTTATATATTGATGCTGGTTTAGATTACACAATATATCTACCATCTCGAAAAGGTTTTCATCGACTTGATCATCTAGGCATTGTGTTTCTTTACATATTTGGTGCTGCATCAGTTAGGTTTGACCTACTAAATCATGTTCAGAACCATAGTCCCTAGCCTGTCTATGATTACTAATAGAGATAGCGTCGGGGTTTCAGCCGACCTTACCTGGTTTAATTGTCTTGTTATCTTGATATATTAAATCTGCCCTTTATATCGAGATATTAACTTAGTAAAATATATTGAGCTTGTTGTCAAATCTGGTTAGGGTCATCTTAACACTAGTTTGACAGTTTGTTTAATATATTTTGTTCATGGTAATATCTCTGTATAAAGTGGTATCGGAGTACTAGCCGATACATGTTAGATTTGCTTAATCGGCTATGCTATGAGCTTGTGTAATCTATGCTTCATAATATATTTAGGCATAAGTGATTTATACTGTCTCGGCGCCCTGTCCGATCTATCCCAATCACTTAAGTTTAAATATGTTTTGAGACTTAGATTATATTTTGTTGATATCTACAGCCGATTGAGTAGATTTAGCTTTATCTTGCTTTATCTGTTATAGCCGATTTAATGCATCTTGCATCGGCTCAATGCTCAATGATATGTCATCGGTAAACCAGCCGATCGGCTATCATTGGTGGATTTAATTGCACTTTCTTTGTTTCTTATTGGTTGCAGGATCAAACCAATTGGCACGCCTAGAACCCGAAAGAAGTCTTTGGACCTGCACTGGAGCTAAGCAGATCTCCCAGGCCAGTGTGTGTTTTTTGCATCAACACGCTTTTGGCACGCCCGGTGGGACACGAAGAATTTTCATCATGGTAGACTCCAAGAAAACTGACGTTGACCCAGAAAATATTATTCCAATGACAGTGGACAAGTTGACGTCGGAGCAAAAGGCAGAGCTGGAGGATATAATGAACAAGCTTCAAAACCAGTACTTGCATTCCTTTGTCCAGACTAGAGCAGGAACGGTGGTTCAGAGATACAAAGTGACTTTGCCCAACAATGAAGAGCCAGAGTCAAGTTCTGGGAAGGAAAAAGGGGTCAAGCAAGAGGAATCTCCTGAAGAGCCCAGGAATTTGCAAGATCGGATCGACTATGCTGTGCATCATGCTTTGATCAACCAGTCAGGAGTGCTGGTCAACACTTTAACAAATATTGTCAAGTCTGTGGTTGACGGTACTATCGCTGAACATCAAGCCAAAGGACCAATATTCTTACCAGATGGGGTCTTCCCGCAATACAGGCCGCTTATGACCAGCCAGCCAAAGCCTGCCAATATAGCCCCAGGACAGCCGATGGCGTCAACATCGGCTACAGGTCAACAGGAAATATCAGCATCGGTACAGAAGCACGTAGAGTTCAATCCTCATGTACTGGTCCGACAACAACCTCAGCATGTAGGGCATAACATACCACAGATATCAGCTGAGCAAGTTGCAACTATGTTCAATTCCAATCAGCCAGTTGCTCAGCCGATCATGCATACACCGGCAAGACAGCAAGTGCCAACCTTCCAGCAACAGGCTGCCAACACTCAATATGTTCCTAATCAACAAGATTTTAGTGCTCCGCGAATTCCTCAGTCCCACACAAGTGGTAATCTTAATTATCAATATCAACCTCATTCACCACAGGTGCAGTATCGGCAGAGAACGTCTCCTCAGCCATATCATCAACCGCAGTATTATCAAGATGAGCCGATACAGCCACAGCATCAAGATGGGACTCGGCAGAAACCTTGGGCCGATATGATAGCTGATGTAATGAGAGAACAGTTTGGATTAAAGCCAAGGGATGGTGACAACCTGTATCGGCATCCATATCCAGAGTATTTTGAGAGGGTGCCATTACCAAGCCGATACAAGGTTCCAGATTTTTCAAAGTTCTCAGGACAAGATAATGTATCAACTTATGAGCATGTTAGCCGATTTTTAGCTCAGTGTGGTGAAGCATCGGCTACGGACGCGTTAAGAGTCAGGCTATTTCCTTTATCTCTGTCTGGATCGGCTTTCACATGGTTTTCATCTTTACCTTACAATTCTATTCACAGTTGGGCCGATCTGGAAAAACAATTTCACAAATATTTCTACAGTGGGGTGCATGAGATGAAATTGTCTGATTTGACAAGCATTAGGCAGAAACGAGAAGAGTCTGTCCAAGATTATATCCAGAGATTCAGGGAAGTCAGAAACAGATGTTACAGCCTGACATTGACAGATTCTCAATTAGCCGATTTAGCCTTCCAAGGTTTGTTAACCCCAATCAAAGAGAGGTTTTCGGCTCAAGACTTTGATAGTTTGGCTCATTTGGCCCAAAAGATAACAGCGCACGAACAAAGATTTCAAGAGGCCAATAGAGCATTCAAGAAGGTGAACTTCATTAACTCTTATGTTTCCGATTCTGAGGAAGAGGAGGTTCCCGAAGTAGCAGCAGCCGAGTGGGCAAGAAACAAGAAGGTGATTCCATGCCAATGGGTCAAGAGCTCTGGGAAAGAGGAAAAATATGATTTTGATGTCAATAAGGCTGATAAAATTTTTGATCTTTTGCTTCGGGAGAAACAAATTCAGCTGCCTGCTGGTCATGTGATTCCATCGGCTGAGGAATTAGGGAGGAGGAAATACTGCAAGTGGCACAACACAGGGTCTCATAGTACTAATGAATGCAAAGTTTTTCGGCAACAGATCCAGGTGGCCATTGAACAAGGCAGGATAAAATTTGATGACTCCAAGAAGCCGATGAAGATTGATGGTAATCCTTTTCCTATCAACATGGTTCATGCAAGTGGTAGGACAGCCGACAGAAGGGATAATCGGTTCAATAAGTTTGACTCTACAAGCATGATCAATAAATATCAAAAGAGATATGATCGGCAAGAGAGCCAATATTATGAAGATGATGATGGCTTTGATTCACATTGGAACTGCGAGTTTTTCATATTTTGTTGGAACAAAGGCATGAGGTTACCATCGATAGAAGATTGCCCAGGTTGTTCTAATGCCGATACAAATTATAATGAGAATTTTAGCCGATTTCGTCTTAAAGAAGATCGGCTGATACAAAGGAAGTTGCCTGTTCATCAGAGGTTGGGCCCAATTCATCAAGATTATTTCCAGGAGGAGGATGCTGAAGATACTTCAAGAGCTCAATGGTGTCCTTCTGGGATTTTTTCCAAAAGTCAGAAGAGAAGGGTTCAGAGGATGAGGAGCAGGGAACAATTTCAGGAAGTTGAACAAGAGATCGATCATCGGCTGAAGAGAGCAAAAACAAAACAGGAATGGCGTGTTAAGAACAGAATAATACCAGCCGATGAGAGTAAAACCGATGAGGCAAGAAGGATAGTTAAAGGAAAAGCCATTGCTTCTTCGTCGGTCAACATGGTGTTTGTGCTACCCGCAGAGTTTGGGGTTAATCAAGACAATGTGGACATCATGGAAGAATCTTGTGCCAGATGGGTATTGTCACCGGAACAGGCTGTTTTCGAGAAACCCGAAGGAACAGAGAATCGGCATCTTAAGCCATTGTATGTCAAAGGATTTGTTAATGGCAAGCCGATATCCAAAATGTTAGTTGATGGTGGGGCTGCAGTGAATCTAATGCCGTATGCGACGTTTAAGAAATTGGGAAGGAATTCGGAGGACCTCATCAAGACTAACATGGTTCTTAAAGATTTTGGTGGCAATCCTTCAGAGGCCAAGGGAGTTCTTAATGTAGAATTGACAATCGGCAGCAAAACGGTTCCTACTACATTCTTTGTCATTGATGGGAAAGGTTCATATAGCTTACTGCTTGGAAGGGATTGGATTCATGCTAATTGTTGTATTCCTTCAACCATGCATCAAAGCTTAATCCAATGGCAAGGTGACAAGATAGAGGTTGTTCCAGCCGACAGGTCAGTACACGTTGCTAATGCCGATTTATCTGTTTGGGAGATGGATGGAATTGATTGCTTATCAGGAAAAATCTGGCAAGGAGATTATCTAAAAGTGTCTGATTGTGATATACAGCCGATCGGAGATGGAGAACCCCAATTGTTGCTTTGAGGGTGCTGTGGAGGGTCCCAATTTCTATACTGAAGATGCTGTAGATGATCTCGATGGCAAGTTAGGTCAGGGTTTTATGTCGGCTGACGAGTTAGAAGAAGTTGATATTGGGTCAGGAGATAGGTCTAGGCCGACATTCATCAGTAAAAATTTATTATCTGACTTCAAGATTAAGTTAATAGAGCTTTTAAAAGAATATAGCGATTGTTTTGCTTGGGAGTATTCTGAGATGCCAGGACTCAGCCGATCGATTGTTGAACATCGGCTTCCTATCAAGCCGGGATATCGGCCATATAAACAGCCACCTAGACGATGTAAAGCTGATATGTATGATGCGATTAAAGCTGAAATTACTCGTTTATATGATGCTGGTTTTATTCGTCCATGCCGATATGCTGAGTGGGTTTCTAATATAGTTCCGGTAATTAAGAAAAATGGCAAGCTTAGGGTTTGCATCGACTTCAGGGATTTAAACAAGGCTACTCCTAAGGATGAATACCCAATGCCGATTGCCGATCAATTGGTAGATGCTGCTTCGGGACATAAGATTATAAGTTTTATGGATGGCAATGCTGGATATAATCAGATTTTGATGGCGGAGGAAGACATTCACAAGACTGCTTTTAGGTGTCCTGGTGCAATCGGTTTGTATGAGTGGGTTGTCATGACTTTTGGGTTGAAAAGTGCTGGAGCTACATATCAAAGAGCCATGAATTATATCTTTCATGATCTGATCGGTTTATTGGTTGAAATCTATATTGATGATGTAGTGGTGAAATCTAAAGAGGTTGTTGATCATATAGCCGATCTAAGGAAAGTATTTGAGAGAACAAGGAAATATGGCTTGAAAATGAATCCCATTAAGTGTGCTTTTGGTGTATCGGCTGGACAATTTTTAGGTTTTCTTGTGCATGAGAGGGGTATTGAGGTACCGCAAAGGAGTATTAACGCAATACAGAAAATCCAGCCTCCAGAAGACAAGAAACAGTTGCAATCTTTGATCGGCAAGATAAATTTTATCAGGAGATTTATTTCTAATTTGTCTGGGAGATTAGAGCCTTTCACACCTTTGCTCAGACTTAAAGCCGATCAGGAGTTTACATGGGGGGCAGAGCAACAGAGGGCTTTGGATAATATTAAGAAATATTTGAGTTCTCCTCCAGTTTTGGTTTCTTCACAGAAAGGGGTGCCTTTCAAATTATACTTGTCAGCCGATGAGAGGTCAATCGGCTCAATCCTAATCCAGGAGTTCTGTAACACCCCGGCCCAAGGCATAATAGGATTGATAGGATACTCATGCCAACAAGTTGCAACTTCTTTTCTGGAAGCCCATCTCCAAAGAACTCTAAAGTTAAGCGTGCTTGGCCTGGAGAAATCTAGGGATGGGTGACCGATCGGGAAGTCCTTCCCGGGTGCGCACGAGTGAGGACAAAGTGCGCAGAAAAGACTGGTGTTGGTTTGTGAGGGCAGTCTATGTCCTAATTAAGCTGCTAGATGTAAGCGGGCCTGGCCTCGTGGAGGCGGGACGTTACAAGTTCGAAGGTAAAGAGAGAGTAATCTTTTATTTGAGCAGAAGGCTTTTGGATGCAGAGACCAGGTATTCTTCAGTGGAGAAGTTGTGCTTATGCTTGTATTTTTCATGTACGAAGTTGAGGCATTATTTGTTATCCAATGAATGTACTATCGTTTGTAAGGCCGATGTGGTTAAATATATGCTATCGGCTCCAGTGTTGAAAGGAAGGGTTGGAAAGTGGATTTATGCCTTGACAGAATTTGATCTCAAGTATGAGTCACCTAAAGCTATTAAGGGGCAAGCTATAGCCGATTTTATTGTGGAACATCGTGATGATTCGATCGGCTCAGTGGATATTGCGCCTTGGACGTTATTTTTTGATGGATCGGTCTGTACTCATGGCTGCGGCATCGGTTTGGTTATTATATCACCAAGAGGGGCAAGTTTTGAATTTGCTTTTACCATCAAGCCATATGCTACAAATAATCAAGCTGAGTATGAGGCAGTTCTCAAAGGTTTGCAACTTTTGAAGGAGTTTGAAGCCGATGCTATTGAAGTCATGGGTGATTCATTGTTGGTAATTAGTCAACTGGCCGGAGAATATGAATGCAAGAACGATGTATTGATGGCTTATTATGAAAAGTGTCGGGCGTTAATAGATGAGTTTCGGCTAGTAACGTTGAGATATGTTCCTCGGGAGCAGAATTTAGAGGCTAATGCTTTGGCTCAGGGGGCATCGGGATACAAGCCGATGATGACAGATGTTGAGATGGGGATTGTTACAATTGCAGCCGATGATTGGAGGTATGATGTGTTTCATTACTTGAAGAATCCTTCTCAATCGGTTTCAAGGAAATTGAGGTATAAGGCTTTGAGATATGTCTTGTTAGATGATGAACTGTATTATCGGACGATTGATGGGGTGTTGCTGAAATGTCTAAGTGCTGATCAAGCCAAGGTTGTGATGGGAGAAGTACATGAAGGTATTTGTGGTACTCATCAATCGGCTCATAAAATGAAGTGGTTACTTCGGAGAGTTGGGTATTTTTGGCCGACAATGTTGGAGGATTGCTTCAGATATTACAAGGGATGTCGAGATTGTCAGCAATTTGGATCCATTCAGAGAGCACCAGCATCGGCTATGAATCCAATAATCAAGCCGTGGCCGTTCAGAGGCTGGGGAATTGATATGATCGGCCAGATCAATCCACCATCGAGTAAAGGACATAAGTATATATTGGTGGCAACCGATTATTTTACAAAGTGGGTGGAAGCAGTTCCATTGAAAAAAGTTGATTCTGGGGATGCAATTCAGTTCGTTAAAGAGCATATTATATACCGATTTGGTCTTCCACAAACAATTACGACTGATCAAGGATCTATTTTTGTGTCAGATGAGTTTGTTCAATCTATGGAGAGCATGGGAATCAGATTGTTGAATTCTTCACCATATTATGCGCAAGCTAATGGACAGGCAGAAGCATCTAACAAAAGCTTGATTAAGTTGATTAAGAGAAAGATTGCCGATTTTCCAAAGCAGTGGCATAACCGATTGGCTGAGGCATTATGGTCTTATCGGATGGCTTGTCATGGGTCAATTCAAGTTCCTCCATATAAGTTAGTCTATGGGCATGAAGCAGTTTTGCCATGGGAGCATGTCATCGGCTCAAGGAGGATTGATTTACAAGATGAATTGACAGCCGATGACTATCATAATCTTATGGTCGATGAGTCAGAGGACTTGGTTCAATCTAGAATGTCTGCTTTACAAAAGATAACAAAAGATAAGGAGCGTGTTGCGCGACATTATAATAAGAAGGTGGTACCGAAATCTTTTGAGGAGGGAGAATTGGTTTGGAAATTGATTCTGCCGATTGGAACTCGTGATAATAAGTTCGGCAAGTGGTCACCAAATTGGGAAGGACCTTTTCGGATTTACAAATCTGTTTCTAAAGGAGCCTACATGCTACAAGGGCTTGATGGAGAGGTATTTGGAAGAGCTCTTAATGGAAAATATCTGAAAAAGTATTACCCAAGTGTTTGGATTAATTCATGATTCGGCTGTATGTTGCCGATACATGGTAGCCGATGTATTGACATCGCCTTTAGATGGCCGATATAAGTTATATCGCCCTTAGCACAATTCTTTTTAGTATAATCGGTTGTTTCATGGTTATTTGTTCTTAGCCGATTGTAATTTTGTGATGTTTCGTTCTCCATAATAAAATTAGGGGGCATATATACACAGAAAGATCAAAATTTCAAAAATTTCAAAAACTTTCAAAGCAATTTACAAGTATGGAGTTTATATTATCATCGGCTGATTCATGTTACAAGTTTTTGGATAGCCGATATGGCCCTTTGCCTAATTTGTTCTATTTCTTCTATGGCTTGGGCATCGGCTGCATCACTTCCTGGGATGACTTTCATGGATTTGTTCAGATCGGCTAAGTGTCTGATTGAGGACTTCAGCTTGGATTTTTGTTCTTCAATGGCTCTTGGTAAATCGGCAAGCTTCTGTTCCTCCAGTGATAACTCAGCATTGCAGGCTTCTAATTCAGCCAATAGTTCAATCTTCCTATTCTTTAGCCGATCTATATTGCTTTGGATAGAACTTGGCCCAGATATCATTTGATCAAGCTTGGCTTTTTCCTCGTTTATGGATTGCCGATTGGCATGGATGGTTGTCTCAAGATCTTTTCGCTCTCGCCTATCGGCTATCCTCTGCCTTGCTCTTTCCAGCTTGTGACGATATTGTTCAAGGAAAACTGCTGGGGAGATGATTTCGGCTACATCGTCTGGGATCTGGTCTTGAATGTCTTCAAATCTTGCTCTGATTGGTCCACAGTTGACAACCAAAGCATCAAGGGAACCTTCAAGCCGATGAGCAATATCCTTGAGAGTAGCCTTTAAGTCATCGGCTATAGGAGCAATAGCCTTGCTTGATGTTTCTTCTTCTTCATCCATGAATTGCCTTATGTCAAAAGAGAACATGTCGGCTAAGGCCTGAAAGAGACAAGATTGTTAGTTAATAGAATATTAATGGCCGATTTATATTTTTGATACAAATACTTACAGGAATAGGAGGAATCGGCTGATCTTCAATATGGTGACTGTCTCTAGCCGATGGAGTATGTTCACTTGAATCATGATGAATAGGAGTTGGAGAGCGGATCGGCTGAAATATAAAACGAGTTAATACGTGAGGAAATAAGGGTTAAACAAATTCTGAAGGAAGTGTTACCGATGGAGGCGGTGCAGGTTTCTTTTTGGCAGCCAATTTCTTTTTCTGCATAAGAAGGGTTAACACTGAGATCGGCAAAGAGAGTTGTGGAAAGGCTAAGAGTACAAAGTACATACCCGAGGTTGATATGTCTTGTGAATCGGCGTTGGTGGGGTTTGCTGAGGAATAGGGATGCTAATTGTTGGAGTTTCTTCTACTGTTTCACTCAGCTCGGCAGCTGCTTCATCGATGGCTTTTTCTATATCTTCTTCATCTGGATCATAGCTTTTCTGCTTTTTGGTGATTTTCTTCTTTGTAGCCGGTAGAGCAGTAGCCGATGACCTGATTCTTTTCCTCTTGCCAGCTTCAGAAGGAATCGGCTCACGTATTTGCCCTTGGAGTAGGGAAGATGTTTTGGGAGCGTTGTAGCCGATGATTGAAGGGGCTAACCCACCGCCATTGGGGAGAATTCCGGCAGCATAATTGATACTGGCTCCATTGTTGCTGACATGAGGAGGAGAAGACTCTGTGGTCTGCAAACAAAAGAAGAGAAGGTTAAGTTATTTTCTAAAGACAATCGGCTATTGATAAGGGTATTGAAAAAGAAGTGTGTTTACCTGTGGAATCATGTCTGGAATGATGTCAGTCAGATACATGGAAGCCGATTGGTGAAAAAGATGTTTTTTCCATTCAACCCACCAATGATCAAAAGTGGAGCTCCTTAGCATAGCCAATTCAATGTTTTCCAAACTTCCAAGGGGAGGTCCTTCTATGCTCAATAGCCTATCCATCATCAGAGCCGATGAGATTTCTCCTCTGGCTTGGATTTTTTCTAAGAAGAACAAGCCGATTGGCATCTGCCCCATTCCCAGTTGTCTGGCAGCACTTATAGGGTGATAGAATTCATAAGATATCTGGATGTTCCTGCCTTGATGGATGCCAACAGGGAGAATACAGGGGGTGATAGCTGTTGTGAAAACTTCTCTGGATTTCTCAAATTTTTCAGAGTTTATTTCATCAAATCTGAAATCGGCTGGCAATTCAAAATCTGCAAAGAATTCATATGCAAACCAATTTCTAGAATCTTTTGGAAATCCATCGTAAAAGTTGCCAAACCAGTCGACAAAGGGCTCAGCCGAAAGTTCTGATCCAGGATATGTGGATGCTGCCTCTCCAAAGGACATACATCTTCTGGTTGTGACTTCATCTCCTTCATCATCTGTGGTTGGCACAACCAGAGGGAAATCGGCTTCAGGCAGTGCTGATCTCTTGGCAACTTTGATGGTATGCAGATTGAGCCATAACTGTAATAGCCACCAAGGTCCACCTGTGCTGATTATTGAGTTGGTAGCAGGCTTAGCCGATGCATTGCTTAATGTTTGATATAAATAACCCAGGAGGTATTTGCCTAGTGGGAATTGCTTTTTGTTAACTAGAGCTTCGGCTATATGTTGCCAATTGGTGGTGGGACCGCAGCTTGAACCACAAAACAGAAACTTTTCCAACCACATCAAGAGGAAGGCTGCGTGTTCCTTAGGAGTGACAGGGCCAGATCCCATGTTCAGAGAGATGAATCCGCTCCAACCTCCAATGCTTCTGGTTTTGAAAGAAAATTGGTTTTTGCTGTTCAAGCTGATGGGGTTAGCCGATGAGGTGACATCCAGCCCAGTTATCATGGTGATGTCCAGAAGAGTTGGGGTCATTGGTCCTTGGTTGAAGAGGAAAGCGTTCAAGGTGTTGGACCAAAAATAGCTGGCAGCCGATAGCATGGGTTCATCTTTGGCTAAATCGGCTATGGTTAGGGCTAAGCACTGAGCAATACCGATTTCTTCCCAATGAGTTTGTTTGCTAGCTGATATCCTTTTGTACCAATCAGACCAAGTCTTGACAGCCGATGGCCAGGATTTAAAAGTGTTGTTCCAGTGGTTCAAATTAGGGTTGGTTAACCTAAAAGGGATCCTGTTTGTCTCGGCATTGATGATTTCTACCGGGTCTTTGTTGCCGATTGGGCCCAAGAAGTACCGATTGGGATGAATTAGACTTGGGATTGCAACTTGATGCGAGAGGTGCTACAGAAAAGAAAGGGGAGAAGAAATGAATCGCAAAGGAAAACTAATCTATGACAGAGGATGGAATTTGGCAGATAGGGTTACCTCAGGAAACTCGATGACCGGAGCACTTGAAGGAGCGGCGGAAGACGACATTGTCGGAGATGGAGTTGTTGCTGACCGGGGAATCGCTTGTTTGGTCGCCGGAGAATCTAATGAGGCTATTGCGAGAATTGAGGCGATTATGACTGAAGCGGTGAAGACGCGGGTAACGGCGTGAAGAACTTCAAGTGGTGGTGGCTGTTTAAAGAGGGTGTGTGATAATGGTTGAAATAGAAGCGGAACCCTAGATCGATTCGGAGAGGATTCAAGCAAATCCGCAACA